>MU271307.1:0-32684 GCA_021432655.1 Atractiella rhizophila
GATAGGGCTACCCAGCCGTACCGTAGCGGTACGGACGGTTGCGGTGGACAGCCCTATTTGAGCTTCCTTCGAGTCCAAAAGTGGGTACTCCTACTGCGTCGTTTTCGCGACATTTCCCAGAGCTTCCTGCAACGCATTCAAGGATAGAAATATATTCAAACCAGGCTTAGAAAGCAACATTTTCCTTTAGGCTGTCGACTTCTACCATCTTAATTTTTCCTGCCGCTAAGGAAATATCATGTCATCCTCTGCATCTGCAGCAGATCTAAGTCTTACTGTCGAAGAACAGCTCGACCTCGCTCTTGAAACTGCAGCTCTAGAGAGAACTCTTTCAGCTAGCCATATCTATCTCACAGGTTGTCACATGTGACGATCGCTGAACTGGAGAACAGCATGTTTTGCCCTCTATGGCTGGGACTTCATCATTACTTTCCCGGACGAATACAGAGCCATGTGGAAGGCGGAACGATGGACATCAGTCCGAGTGTCATTCTTCTTCAACCGGTATCTCTCATCTCTCTCTTTGGCGTGAACCTAATGTGACACATGCAGCTACTGGGGCCTTTTAGTTTTTGTCCTGGCTATGTGTCTGTTCTGGTTCGAATTCACCCCAAAAACATGCGACAGGATTCACATTCTCAAACCTATTGCAGTCACCATTCTTCTTTGTGTGTCCTCCTAATGTAAGGCATAATAAACTGATACAACAAGGACCCAGTGAACTGCGAGTTCCTCCTTGGTGCAAGAGTGTGGGTGATGTGGAACCGTCGGAAATGGGTTGCTTACTTCTTTTGGCTATTCGCCATGGCTGGTACAACTGTCCAGTTCTGGTCGTTTTCTCAGAGCAAGGCAATGGAGTTGTACGTCTCATCCCATCTCGTCTTTGAGTGATGGGACAGAAATCCTGATAAGTCCCCTAGACTGCCTGGCTTGAGGGGGTGTATCTCAGTTGTTAGGGTAGGCCAGAAGTGATTTGCCATCCTCGTATGAAGGAAGCTGATGCTTTACTGGAGCTATGCATGGATTTATTGGTTTGTGTCCTCTTCGGGCAGGATCCTGTCGCTGATGGAAACACAGGGTCCCCCTTCTCCTTTATGACACGACTGCAACGATATTCATGCTAGTGTCAGTCCCTGGCTCCTCCATCTGATTGTTTCTAAGTCGGCAACAGATCGCTCATCGCCCGGCGGCAGAATGGGCAGCTCAATCTCCTCCTCTCCGTCTTCATCCGTGATGGCGTCCTATACTTCGTCATCGTATCAATTTGCAACCTGATTAACGTGGGTGTTCTTCTCGTTCGTATTCCTCTTCACATCTTTCATACCAATTTCACTCTGAACTGACTTACACCTGCAACGTAACGCAGTCTCCCTGCAGAACGCAACCCAACATTGAACTGTCCGCTACCCTAACATTCACAACAATAATGGCTTCGCGCATAGTCCTCCACCTCCGATTTGTGTCAAAATCAATTGATGGCGATGGCAGTAGCCGCAGTTCCCCTCATGGATGTAACGATACGCTTCCAAAGTTTCGCAGTTTTAATATCCATGAACCGCCCGACACTGAACTTCAGAGTGAAGAGCGGCGAATCGAGGAGAAGTTATAGGTTATTATCCAGGTGTGATGATTGATATCGAAGTAGAGACGAAGATGGGAACAGGGCAGGTGTGCTACTCATTGCATGCTGATTAAGCATACTCATGGGAAGGATAGACTTGAGACTGTGGAAGAGAATTCGAATGCCTCGAGGTTGACTGTTGTTCATGAGAAAGTGTTGTAGTGTTGTACTATCCAGCCGTAATTTATGGAGGTTTTGCCTTGTTGTTGCCTATATTTTGTTTTGTGCTGCCTGTTTTGCATGTAATTTCGTCCTGTGGTGCTTACGCATCTGTAAAATTGTTTTTTCCTCAGTTCGCCGCCCGGAGGTCCTTGGAGGCGCACACGAGGAGTTCAGTCGCCCCCTGGCGGAGCCAAGATTCAGCGATCTCCACGTCTCCAGGAGCCTCCACGGTCCTCACGGAATAGTAAGGCCCGTTGGAGGCTTTTTGCAAAACGTACACTCCTTTTCTCATTTACTCCTTTGCTCCTATGCCTGTCACGCTCTCTAGCTGTTCTGGAAGTTGTAATAAGACGATATATACCTGAAAATTATACAACCGCAATTTTATATACAATTTGCACCGATCTATGCCAATATTTCACACTAGAAAAAGAGTAAGAATCTTGAGTACACAGATAAATAAACGGCATACCTTTAATCGTCTTCGCTAGCATCAGCTGCATCGCTTTCCATCATGAAGTAGTCCTCCCAATCTGGTTCCCCTTCCTCCTTTCTATCCAGCCATAGTTAATGTGAGGTTCGCCTCTTGAACTGAGTGACCCACGAGTCAATCACGTTGAAGAAGAGGAGAGCTGAGAGCTCAAGAGCAATTATCTTTGTGACTGTTCTGAATCATTTTGGTGCAATTTGTGTCTTCAGTACAAAACACGGTAGGATGGTCTACCAACTGGAGCATACTATAGCAATGATGAAACTATCATGCTCATAAGAAAGCTGTGCAGTTCCACAGAAGGGGACTGGCCTGAGAGAGTCTGATCCCCCACAGACAGAACAAGAGGACAACAGAGACAACGATGGGATGGACGACTTCTCTATAAAGCTTACGTGTGAACATCAGGGCATCAGTCGATGATGGTGCCATCTTAACCTCCCTGTTAGGGCTGACACTCCGTAAGCTATAGTAGGGGGCCTGCCAAGTAGAGTGGATATTCTAAGAAAACCAATCTGGATATCTCACTCCATTGGCAGGGGTATTTATACACAGACAGTACAAGTGGGACCATTGTGTTGACGTGGAATCCAGCAAGTTTCGTTGGGTCCATGACCACCGACCGCTTTTTGGTTCGGAGCCAGATATGAAGAATGGCACAAATTTCGGGGTCATTCTGTAGCCCATACATTTTTATATCCTACATACATCATGTCAGTCCTTATCAACTGTCAAGACAAACTGACCTCTGTTTGACACCGGCAACTCACCTGTCTCCTCGAAATGAGAAGCCCATAAACGCATACACCGTGCACCATGTGTGAGTCCGAATTGATGTGATGCTGCCCACAAGCTGTGATGCCTCTACTTTAGTGCGGGTGATTCAATTGGGGACACTTCTTCGTCTGATCTCTTTGCCGGTGTGACAGGACGTGAATCGCAAGTGAGTATGATGTTGTTGGAGTCTGAGAAAATGGAAAGGCTTGTGAGGAAGAGTTAGGCATAGAGGATATGGTGGGAGAGTATAGTGAAGGTAGGAAGGAGTTGACAGGAGAGGGGCCAGTGAGATGTAGGGAGAGAGATCTTCTTGTTCATCCTCATCATCAGTCAGTACATTGATTACATCGTCATGTGTTGTGTAAAGTGAGGATAGCCATGACAAAGGTGGCTCTCGAAGAGGTTTGAACAGGTTATGAATTCACTTACAGCCACTAAAAGTAGGAGTTAACACAGATGACAGATGTTTTAAAGACTTACTGTTGCCTTACGTCATTGTATTTGTTTCTGTGCCACATTGAAGTCCATGCTTTTAATGTTGCTCCATCACTATATCCCTGGGTCCTCAGCTTGCCCTGCCACTTCTTTCCCTCAGTCCAAGCATTCTTATCCTCTGCCCAGCTCATAAGGTCGTCATAGACTGATCCCCGGAGGTCATCCTTAGCTTGCAGCAGCAGGGCTCGTTGTTCCCTTCTGTCTCGTGCCTCCTCTTCCTCGCTGTCTATCTTAATCTCCCCATCATCGGTCTCTTCCTCTTCCTCCTCCTCACTATCCAACTGGCCTGAACCACTAACATTGGTTAGAAGGGATCTGGAGATCATTTCTCAGTGCTTATGACTGTGCCTTCATCCACCATCAAAGATGAAAGGCCATCTTCCTCATTACGCTTGGCTTTTCATGGACAAAGTTGGCAAGGAGTTTGTTGGCATCATATGAGGCAAAGCACTATCCATGTGGTGTGAAGACAGTGAGAATACCAATGGAAATTTGCTGATGAAGTTCCTGAGGTTAGCGCAGCTTGTGATGATTTCCTCTCAATCTAGATATTCCACTAATTTACAGTAATTTAATGACGATTTTACATAGGAAAAAAAGCAAATACGTTAAAAATTGTTTCCAAAAAAATTTGGCCACCTCAAAAGTGGGTAGGGACTAGTTTTTTGACCCTCTCTAGTGCTCCCTTCACCCCTACTGTACCCAGCTTTTCCTCTTCAGAAAAGGCATACACCATGAAACAAATCATCATCTCCTGCCACCTCCCCTCCTTTAAGGCCACAAAACCACTTCGACCAACCCACCTCCCTCTCTGCCCTCGCTCTGACACATCCGCTAACCGACCCGTCCACAGGACTGCTCCAGCTGCACTATCTGGATAAAAGCGAAAGGAGAGGGAAGTGGGGGAGAGTCGATGCGGTCTTCACTCTTGTGCAGACCGAGTGCGGCATTTAGAATGTGGGTTGGGAGCCTACATGGTACATTAGGTGGTGCTACGTGAAGGCAACAGCTAGGCCTCTTCACCATCCTGTCCTGTTGAATTTCGTCTTATGATGGTAATGGGACAGGTGCAATCCGTCCTGCACAACCTGTCCGCATTGTTGCCCAACTTCCTTTGATGGTGACGGAACGGTAGACAGACAGCATGTTGTCCAGACGGACAGTTGAAGCAGTCATCATCATATCAAGGGGTGAGGAGGAGCAAGAATCCATGCATGATGCTAACCTATACACAGCTCTTCCAATGTACAACAATGCCATCAATTTTCAATTGATGTCCATATCAATGTTAATGATTTCTTGTGCAGAAGGAATAGTGGAAGCCTCAAAGAGCCATTGCAAAATAACCCACCATTTTGATGCTTTCGGCCGCCAAACTTTTGTAATTGCGTGTAGCTTCTATCGCAAATCTTGCCAAAACTAAAGCGTCGGGCAGAGCCGCGGAAACCGCGAACCTCAAAAGTTGTCGACCAGTTTGCCAGATCGACCCAGTTCGCGCCACCTAGGCCCATTCCCAATTATTCGGCCTCGAGCTGTCCGCTGCTCATCGAGATGGCTACGGGGAGAGCGATAACTGAAGCAGCAAGACTGGCTCTCAGGAGCCCACTGCTGGCAGTAAATTTACGCCTTCAAATCCCATTACTTGTAATTAGAAAACTCAACATTTTATCTTTATTTTAATTAGTAAAGTGAAATTACCACTGCTCCTTAAACGGCGAACATCTGTTCTTGTCTAAGGACGCAACGTCAGGCCACTCCAGGATCGCATCTACTATTACGAACCGGTGCCGAGGATTTCATTCCTATACACACCAGACTTCAATCGAAGATGACAGAGCGAAAAGTGCCGACGGCGAAAAGCACGGCATGCAACAACGATGACACTCACTGGGAGAATATGGGTACATCGACAACAGCGCAACTTCTCGGTCCACATTCCAAGCTTACAACGACGTATCCTAAGTGATCTAATGACCACACAAGTTCCTTGCCTCTTCCTCCCTCGTCGAGACTTGAATTAGCGGCTAAAGCCCTGATTGAGTCCATTGGATGCCCAGACCCATAAAAATATGAGGAAGTAAATGATATTTAAAGCACCTTGCCATCCCCAAACACTCTGTAAGACCTGTCGGATCCAGCAAGGTGAAGAAAAAATATTGAGTGCCTTAAGCAGTAGCCCAGACCCTGGGGTTAAATGAAAATCTCCAATTGTGTGAGTCATACCTTTTGAGATTGCAGTTTCGATTGACATTTAAATATTTGTGGAAGCCTCGGAGGTGATAATGATTTCCACAGTATGGTATGAAAGTGGGTATGAAACTCCCTCGATCAAATGTTATGCACCGATTAAGCCGGTGCGGTACGAATAAAATGCAGACGTTTGGGCTGAACGAGTTGGACTATTGGTGAATCAAGGCTTGCACCCGCGACGTTCCATGGGATCCCGCACCCACTTACAAGTGTTCATCACCTCCAGCAGCAGTTAACCCTATCGATCCCGCTCAGCTCTGGTCTTGGACGGGCGGAAAGGAACATTCCAGCAGACCAATGGAGAGTACTTTAGTCCGGACATCAAGTTTTCGGTGTGCCCTAGGCTCAGCAACACGACTGTTTCCCCTGGAGATTTGGTTCACTGCCATATTCACCTGACCCCAACACGATGTCAGCGAGTATGAAAGGTGGATATCATTTTTTCTGGCATTAGCACCGTCGATGCGGAGTGGTTGCTTCGTGACAAGGAGACCAGAACCCCACACCTTTTTCAGCTTGGGAAACCGGTCATTCCCAAAGAACGCCAGCCATTTTGCGAATGGAGTTTCCAGTTCGAGGTGCCTCGTCATACGAACTGCGAATGCCCCAGACCCCAAGTTCCCGTTCCACCGACACGTCAAGACGCAAAATTTAAGATCAACTATTCGATCCAGCTCATATGGCGGAGGAACGAACGCCGAGGCGAGATTTCGTTAACTTTTATAGTATGGTACAACGAGGACATCTTGTCTTCTCAACGGCAACAAGATTGGTAACGAATGTTGGGCCAGATGGTTTTTGGAACTCTGCGCAGTCCGCCCCTTGACCCTCGCCAACCAAATCGTGCCACTTGCTAAGGTGGGTTCTTCCCCGGGGATGGCTGTATGCCTATGGATGCACCTTGTCACGCCAAAAGCTTCGCCTACCACGATCTTCCTTAATTACCATTTCTTGATACACCTTTACGGTACCCCTTATGTTGCGAACGGCAAGCTCAACTCGCTCATGGAGAGACTTCAGATTTCGTCGTCGCAGCGACTAGTTTTACGGAGAACGGGGACGGCCACAGTTTTACCAATTACGAAAGTTGGCGTGGGAATTTCTGGCATTGACCTATGCTCGACGTGGAAGATGGAAGGGCATATTGAAATTACAGAAGAAAATCATCTCGTCTGGGATAGCTGCAATGCTAAAATGCAGGTGGGCTGCTTCCAGTTAGTCTTGTTGCATTTGACTGATCGTATCTGTATTAGTTGGTTCTACCCGCCGCTTTATCTTATCTTGCCCTCTCCTCTGATGTCACCATTGAGAGTCCCATCGACGACTTCGGGGCGATCGTGGTCGATGTAGACCAAGGTGTGTTCACTGAACTACCTTACGATGGATCCTTTACGGTCGCCTTCACCACATCAGAAACGAAGGCTCCGTCTTCCCTCATTCCCGAGTCGCTCCACTTCCCAATACAGCATTTTTCTTTGACGACGCAGGCGCGACACAGCAATGCAGCCTTCAGCAGCTGCCCCACTGACATTGCGCTGATTGAATTGAAGAAAGATGCTCATTCTCTTTATGTCCAACGCACCAAATCATTCATGTCATACCAAACTGAAGACACCGGCCCGGATACATGCTTTGAATTCAGCCATGACCTCCTCGCCCGTATGCATCACGAGCTGCACCGCGGAGCATCATCCGCTCCCAATTTTGTTTCTTTCAAGCCAACTTCGAGCGACGCTGAGGCTGTGCAGGATTTTAGCTCCTTTCCCAGAAAACTCTAGCGATCCCACTCCAGTAATAGAGATATCGCTGGAGCGTTCGCTCATGAATCCCTTTGCAATGATTTTGCACAACTACATCAGGAAAACCAGTTTTTGGAGACTTCGTTCATGGATCTTATAGATGCACTCCTTGCCAGCGAGGAGGGAGGACAAGCTGTCGCATCAGCCGAGTTTTTTGTTGCAAAGAGGTATGCGTCGAGACGGGCTTTCAGTCTCCCGACATATGCAGTAGCGATACTTGCTCTTCCTTTTCGTTCGCCCGACCGGTCGCCCTCGGGATCCAACATTGCATCGGTAATTGCGGCTTTTGCTTTGGTACGGGCAATAGAGAAGATATCCGTCTCGAGATCCGTTGAGAGGGCTACTCCAATAGAGAGACACTTAATCTTCTCCTTGAGCTTCGCGTAAGCATCAGACTTCTCAACTCTGCTCATCTCGCCCGTCTCCTCGCCCAGGCACCTCGTGCTCTCTCCCACTCGGAGAGATGTTTATCTAGCGAGGTTGGAACCTCACTGATCACTTCTGTGGCCTCTGTGTTGAGGAATCCAAATTTGCACGATATTTATTTGCCATCCAAGTCATGACAGACATCATTCGTTCATCTGGCACCGATGTTGGAAGGACTGAAAAGAGCTTGATCGTGATCTTCGCTAGGGCTGCCACCCCAGCATCTGGGTGATGCACATAGATCTTCCACCAATCTAGTGGTTTATCCTGTTGCAGACGAAAGCTTCTCCCAAATAAACTGTCTTGTGTCATCCACCTTCGCACTGTCATGTTGAAAATTTGCACTGTTTCTCCGTTTTCATTTTCGCTCGTGATCTCCTCTTCTGCTGTATGAAGGAGGTGGAGTTCATGTCCAATCCGCCTCTTCAGAGATGGGCTCTCCATCTTAAGAACATTGCTTCTTCCCCAGAAAGGATGGAGTATGAAGGCAGCAAGGTAGACATCTGTGGGAGATGTATAGATGGATCAACAGGTGGTGTTGTGTGCAGCTATAATCTGATTCCAACGTCGATTGACGATTTCTCTGATTTTCACTTCAATCTCTTTTAAAACATCTTCTGGTGCCGCCTTTTCAAATACCGTGTGGAGATGGGCAATAATCGCACTCCAATGGAGGAAAACATTGGCAAACATAACACTTGTGGCCTGAAGCTCTTTGATTGCACGTGCACAGGGGGCGTACACTTTTATAAGAGTGTTATTTTGCTCTTGGAAGTCAAATGAAGCATGGCCTTCAGTAAAAGCTGGTTGAAGTTGACGTTGAGCTTTTGTTGTACAGACGTTGTTTTGAAAGAGATGGTTCCAGTTTCGATAAGGTTGGAAATGGGGGGAAAGCATCCTTTCATTGAGAGGGCAGTGTCGTCGTTCCCTCCCCACCTTGTAGTTCCAGCGCAGACTAGTAGGCGGCTGATGCCTTCTGCCTTCGCCCGTTGTTCAAGTGAGTTGTATGCATAAGTGGATTTAGAGAAGAAGCCGACAATAGATGTATTTTCTTTGATAGTCTGGTCAAAGATCTTCACTTCCTTGGCTATATCTTTCATTGTGTTGTCGAGATGGTGCTCTGGATCAAAGCAGTTGATTATCCATGGCCGTTTTGCCACAAGCTCCGCCGTTGCAACACGCACATTCCCAGTGTTGTCATTAACAATCAGGGCAAATTTGCGAAAACCAATCTTCTCCATGTCGGACTCAAGGTCGGAGGCAATGTGCTGTCCGTTGTGTGACATGAGGTTGTGACTGTGTCCAGCGACGAGAATAGACCGCCGAGAATTGAGGAGTGTTATGTTGGACATGTAGATACTGTCATTGCTGATTGTGGTACCACTCTCAAATGAGATTGTAAGGTTTCTTTCATTGCTAAAGAGTGACATCTGATCCGTTCGGACTCTAGCGGCCTCTGTAGGCCACAAAAACTCGGCAAAACGGGTAGCAGACGGAAGGAGATAGTTGGGATTGATGTGGGAGACAAAATTGCGGAAGAAGTAGTTATCGAGAAGGCGGAATGACAGATTGTTTGTGAGTATGGCTCTGACCAACCCGTAAGAGGTACGTTGCTCCCAGTATTCCTGAACATAACTATCCAATGTCCCGTCGCTGGACTGAGTAACCGTTATATTCTCAGCTGAAGGGGGAACAGGAACTGGCAGTGGACCTTGAACTCGGCCTCGTTTTCGTGGACGTCCCTCACGTATCCAGTCCCCAATCACTGTTTCCAACTTGTCATTCAGATTTCCAACGGCAACCTTCTTTGGGTGAGCATTTGCAAGTGTCCGGATTTCCTCGTTGACATATTCACAGACCGCCATATGCTTCTTCATTATTGTAGCTTGGAAGGAACCGTAGCTTTTTGCACAACCGTTCGGCCTGCCAATGCATAACCAGTTGTTGCCATCGTCATATCAAGCATGTCGGGTGATGGGGTCTTTGGACTTGCCACCAGTATGTACATGTTTTTGAGATGTCGGAGCAGTTGAGTCACTTCTTGCCGCTGTCCTCAGCTTCGTCGACTCTCCATCCTCGTCATCACTGGAGGAAATTTCGATTGTCTTCCGCTTTTGGTTCTTTGGTACGCTCTGCTTTTCAAAAATGGTCCCTAACTGACCGAAACTCGTTACGGATGGTGATGGGCCCACACTCTCCCTTTAATTCTGGTCAGTCTCCATTCCCTTTGTGTACAGGAATACTCACACTATCTCCTCTACCGTCTTTAGCAGCTTCTCCATGAAGATTAAAAGCAGCCCACAGCTGTTCATATCTGCCAGCTCCTTATAATGACCCTTCAGAGCCCGAACAACTCTCTCCAGTCCATGCTTGCCTTGTTTGATCTTCGCAGCGGGAAAAGTCGCTGATGCCTGGTTTCCTTGGAAGCATCCCATGAGATGAGGATCCAGGGACTCGAAATCTCTTGAACCCACTGGAAGTGTTGAGCAAACCGCATTATAGTGGGATGATGATGCTTCTTCGAGGTGAAGAGGAAGCCTTATGCTTAGTCTTATAAGGGCTGTTAGAGCTGCTTCGAAATCTGCATCCATGAGAGAGATGTTTTGGGGAGAAGGAAAGGGGAGCGGTCTACAAGTTGTTGAGGAAGGGAATGTTCAAAAGGTGGCTGTGCAGAGTGTTCTTAGGAATTTTAGAGCTTCACAAGCTTCAAATTGCGTCAGGAGCTGGTAAATGTGTTTGCAATCAGAACCACGGAACTCACGACCAATTTGTCCCAATCGAACCAAAAAACCATCTTTGTGAGAACTCTCAGTATTGAACTGAATCATACTATGTGTTATCAGGATCCTTAACAGATCAAGATCCTTAACAGATCAACATCCTTAACAGATCAGGATCCTTAACACCATATAGTAAACTTCTTCAATTTTTCATCAACATCTTAGATATTTCAGATTCTTTATGATCTAATGTATACACAACTTTTCTCCAGCAAGGTCAAAACAAACCATGTAGATCTCTTTGTGATATCAGGGGAGTATCATTATATAAAACAACATTAAATGTGCCCTTTTCAAATGATTGCTGTGGTTTTTTCTCGTGGAGTTCAAGGCCAATAGGTAAAGAATCAAATTACAAGAGCAGGTAAGAATATCACTTGTTCCCTTTGTGCGACATCCTGTCAAAGTGGCAACCTGCTGGAATCAAGAGGTGCACAAAATCCACAAGTTAAAGTTTATGAACGTAAATCTGACACGCTTTCAAATCATGTGAACTGAGCCGCTATACGGGCCGTCCGCCTGTTTAAGTGCGGTGTGTGTTGTTTCCACTTTCACCTTCAATGCCTCGTAAATCTAAGAAAGAGACAATAGCTCAGCTCAAAGCGTGGAAGGAGAGGGATCTGGAGGAGGCAGTTGGTATTTATTGGGATGCACAGGCAAAGGCAAAGGAGATGTAGGACGACAGCTACGCTATTTCTTACAGGTTTCTTGCTGGACAGTATAGCTATCCATGTGCTAAAGGTGGCTTCAAGACTATGAATTATGGGACACTTAGGCTCTGTTGCTTAGGGGATCAGACACGTGAAGAAAGCCATGGCCATCAGCAGTTGGTGGGAAAAGGAGAGGAATCAGGACTTGTTTCCTGGCTTCAATGGATGGGCGATTCCTCACATCCTCTTCATAGGCACAACCCCCTTCCTTCCTTTCCTCATTTCGAAATTTTGCTTCTGTCAATGCTCGCAGGTTCTCGAGCTCTACCAAAGCGATGGATCTTAGCATGGAGGTGCACCAAGAAGTGAAGGGTGGCGGTGGAAATGGAGGAAGGAAGGTGGAAGAGAAGGATGATGCTGCATCGGCAGGTCATGGACATGGTATGATGTGTTTCAGGGAATTTCTGATGAGTATTACTCGTTTTCTTTTCGCAAGTCGGCATGTACAGGGTCCCGTGTGATGTAGTATTCCTGGACCTTGCAAAGAGGGTGCAATCCTTTAAAAGCTGCCACTGGGTGTACTTCTGTTCCAAGAGCCGTCACTGAACAGTCATGGATCAACCGAAACTTCAATTTCAGCCTTCTGGTAGAAAGAGTAACAGAGTTAAAAAGCCAGTCGACCTAGCTCGAAAGAACAACGAAGATGGAACATCGCTGTCGGAAAGAGCGCAGAAGAAACAGCTACATGAAATGTTTGTCCTCTTTTTTGGCATCAACATTTGTTGATAGATTAATATTTACTTGCAGGCTCATGTCAGATGCGAACCAGAGTGGCTATGATGCGACAAGATACTTAATTTCGGAAAGCCAGTCCCTGATCAAGAGTCTAAATACATTTCGGTTAGTCTTTTATTCCGAGATTTTATTCCGAGATGTTTCATTGCTCTCGTATGAATGGTTTCCTCATGCATTCCATTCTAGGACACCAACTCGACGTTGGCTCTGAGTTCCCTCCACCTTCTCTCCCTCGTAATGTCAACCACCGCTGATGAGCCTCAACCACTGGACGAGGATGACGAGTTTGTCCAATTCTCAACTCAACAGCTCAACACAGCGGGGATTGGCGGCGGGGCAGGTATCTCGTCGTTTGTCAAGCTTTGGTTCGAGACCAGAAAGCAACAAGCGGCATTCCCTTCACTGACGGTCAAACGGTTACGCTACCTCAATAAAGTTGGGGCAACTATTGTAACGATCCTGATTGAAGTGGGCGAGCTGGAGGAATATGAAGAGGATAAGCGGGACCTGGACTTTGTGCCCGAGGAGGAAGCAGAAGACGGAGTTGGAGCAGAAACAGTTCACAAATTGATGCTCCTCAGGGCGTGGTGGAGATATGACGGAAGGATGAAAGGAGAATTGGAATGGCTTTTCTGTATGCCTCAAGACGGACCAATTGTTATTGATTGAAGAACTTCAGTGAAGTGTCATGTCACTGATGGGATAACTGATTATGTTTTTGATCATTATTACTGAACCTGGTTCCCTTCCTCCCCGTCAACCCGTGTAAGCCAGTGGGCAAGCCGTTTTAGCCAACTGTACCCCGTCCCGTTCCCATCCTCGACCAGGGAAGAATCCTGTAGACAGGACAAACGGGACGGGGTGCAACCGTCCCGTTCCCGTTTCGCCCAAAAAATCAATGGGTCGGCACGGTGTCGAGCCCTAGTTGTACCCTGGTTGCCCAGGAGGCAATGCTTTGGCCAGGACCATGTTCCTATCATAGGCACGGTTGAACCCTAAAGTACTGTTAGTAGCAATCAAGAACTCAACCTCTCATTGTGTTATGACAATACTGATCATCTGAGACAAATCAAGTGAATCAGAATTATTTCTCTTCTAACTCTATGAACGGACTCCAAAGGCACCTTGTAGAGCAAGTCAGAGTGCCTTTTGCAATGGTCAATAGCCTTCTTCTCTACATCATGATCTGCAGAATTATCATACTGCCATCCTTCTTCTCCCTTCTCTTGATAGCCGCCCGCAACTGCCCAGGTGACAAACGGCAGTATATCTCCATAACTATGAATTAGGTGAATATATGAGAGAAAATAGGAGGGAAAACGAACCTATTGGGGCCACAGTATTCAAGAAAAAGTTCCCAGACAGTGCCCACACTGTGGGATCATCATAAGTGGTCCTAAGACTGCCTCTAGTGCCTTGATGCCGATACCAGGCCACATGATAGGGTTTATGGCGCCTTCTACACCCAAAATTGAGTAAGCTGGCACCACTTCAAGACAGAAATTGAGAGAACTCACCTCTTCTCCCCTGGATGAAGTAGACCAGGAAACTGTCCATCTATAAAGCGTACTGCACTGCAGAGTTAACAATATATGATCACGGATGGGATCATGAGAATGAGAGAACCAAGGGGATGTTCTCATGCTTTCCTATGACCCAACACTTCATAGAAATGAAATCATAAGTCATAAAAAAGAATAGGAAAGGTATATAAGTAAAGAATGCACCTGTCTTGAGAAAAACATTGTAATAGATTGTCATGGAAACCGATCTTATCTGCTTTCAAGCTATAGCACTTCATGATATCTGAAAAGGATATGAAGAGAACCAGTAATTATCAAGAAAGGTGTAAAGAAATGATAGAACACCCACCTTTCATTGACCTTTCCCTTGATTAGAGGATCCAAAGAAATAGAGTATTTCTCTCTGACAACATCAAACAATGATGACATGTTGTCATATTGCTTCTAGACATGATGAAAAGGTTTTAGATTAGTGGAAAAAGGTCACACAGAGATAGAGAAGTTTATATATCCATCTCCCTCTGCCACATAGGGCCATTGCCTATGCAGCTTAGTAGAAGCTCCTCATAGCCATGAGTTTTCAGCCATAAATCAACTCACTGGAGCAGCTCACAAAGCAGGAGCTCCACCTGTTGGCCTAATGATCAAATTAAATCATGGCATCATCCACTTAGGACCAGGACAACCACTAATGAAGTGATGCAAAAAATAGTGATCCCACAGCACTGTACTATCGAAAAGGAACAGAATAGATGGCCTCAAGACTTTCTATGACCATGCCGACCATTCAGAGCATCCCCATTTAGCACAGGAGAACACTTGATACATTACTGCCTTATCTTGAGGATGTCCAAGCTTTAGGATATATAAAAGTGGCTTGTATAGAAAAAGGGAAGGCATATACATCAATGAGGTAGCTGAGGAACAAGATGCCTTAGGGTTATGAGTAGAGGCCAGATCAGCATTGATAGGGAGGGCAGAACCATCCAAGTCCAACAAAGTGGGGCTCCAAAGCAAACCAAAGACGAAACACTCACAGGGTAGCTTCTCCCTTTTTGATATATTAATATCAAACACTTCCAACAGCGAATAACTAGGGGCAGGAGGGAGAGGAGCGATAAGAGGGTATGAGATGAGGGGTTCCACCCAGAAAGACAAGGCTTCTTTAGTTCTAGTGATGGTGAGGGCTCTTTGGGAGGCACTGTGAGTGGTTTTTAATTGAAGGAATTGATGGGATTGCCCATGGCATCATGCAGAATTGTCATCTATGCATTAGCTTAGACCGAGTTTCTTCCTTATGCTTTCTTTATATTCACGTAATGTTGAGACCTCATGGAGATGGAATTAGGCTGGAATATGGTCCTTGTAGTGCCTTTTTATTCGCTCAAAGGTCCTGACACCCCCTCTATAGGCTGTCTCTCCTGTGTTTCCCTGTTAAGTGCGGCTATGGCAAATAGCGTAAGCTAGCTAAGAGGGGAGTTTATGGGTTGGCATATTACGTTGCATATATCCGCTACAAACTGGAGAGGGGACCCTTAAAGGGAAGGTTTGAACTTCTCACCTCTATAAAAATTACAAGCGACTTTTGAAGTGTACTCTGAAAGAGGACGCTGGCACCCACAATGAGTTTCACCTAAAAGAAGCTAATCAAGAAAATATTATATACTATAATTATTTAATACTAATTATGATATTCTATATAATTCAATTTTAAAATTCTTGTTGATTTAGCTTATTTCCACTATAGTATGATAATTATAGTGACAATATTTTAACGTAATGTTATTCTATTCACTATAAATATGTATAATAAGAATATATATTAAAGATATTATTAAAGATTAAAATTCATATAAATAATTTCTTTAGAAAAATTAACTTATGTATAAAATATTTAATATTTATATAATATAACTATATAATAAGAAGAAGAAATGTATCTATCTTTCCAGCAACAATGTAGCTTGCAAAAGCAGACAAATGCTCTCTTTGTCTTTGTTTAAAAGAAGGAGACAGGAGACTCTTAGCCCTTATCTGTAGTAACTTCACCTTCACACAATTTTTAAGTCTTGATGAGACTGGCACCTGCAGCTTCCATACTTTCATTGAGTACATGCACCTCTGTTTCTTCGCCTCAACTGCTTAGAGACCCGCTCTTCAAGGTCTTTCTAAATTCTGAGGCTTGCTTCCTGCTCATGCTTTGACATTGACAATACTGGCCACACACTGTTCAGCTCATGTAAATGTTGAATTTTGTAAATACTACTCTTCTCATTTCTTTGCTGATTTGCTTACTCTATTGTCTTTGCAGGTGGTTTGTTAAACGGCAAAAAATCTTAAGAACGAATTCAGAGAAAGGAACAATGATGATACTGCACTGAAGCTTGCTTTGGGGACAACTATGAGGCAAGAAATATGTTTGAGGATGACACTTAGATTCCTTTGCTATCTTTTTCTCTTTTATACAACATAAAAATATAAGAAGATAGTCCAAATAGGAGTTGCTAGCATTTTGGGGTTGGATTGCATTACAGAGAACCATGTATTTGGTTCACAATAACAGAACACCAGGGTTAGTTGCCTGGCATTCCTCAAGTATGGACCATTTGGCTACCCCTAAAGGAGCAAGATGTGAGCTAGTAGTTGACAAAAGTATCAGTGCTGTGAAGTGCAAGGTAACACTGAATATAAGTCTTGCACTTGCAGGTTTACAAGCTTTTATAACAGAGATATCCCCGAGGCAAAAAGGAGGTCTACAATTTTGTCAGTAGTCAGTTACTTAAGTTTACTTTGTTGTTTTGTAGTAGTCTGCTGTGTGGCTACATGTGTATGACGTCAATCTATGTTATTTGTTATTGAGATCATATTAAACAGCATTCATACAAAGTCAACATAGCTTTACATTTTGGGAGACCATCAAATAAAAAGAAGTGTAATCGATGAGATGACAGTGAGAAGAGTACCAAATGAGGAGGTTCTAAAAGGGAGTAAAGGTAAAGAAAAACCGATAAAGAAGAAGCCCAAAGTCCCCTTGTAATGTTATATTGAGAAAATATAATCAACTGTAAGGGTATCACTAAGTCGTAATAGTAGGTTGCAAGTAGAAAGAAGATTCAGAAAGAAGTTAAGACGAAAAGAACTACCAAGAGAGATCATTTAACGTAGAACTGCTCTAAAGAACCCTTGCCCGACCAATCCTTCAACTTCTCCTTCCACACCAGACATAGCTGCCGATCCATAGCTTTGTGCTTCCCATCATACAAAATGCATTTGAAGGAGAGATGAGAGCAAAGAGCAGGTTGAGTTGATTGGTACTGTGATGATTGGTAATATGATGTTTGGGGGCATTCCAGAGGACAATTGGTAATATTGCTATTGGTAAATTGGGTTTTAACATCTTGAAGAGCGGCTCTCTGCTAAATCAACAAGAATTAAAATATAAAATATTGTCACTATAATTATCATACTATAGTGGAAATAAGCTAAATCAACAAGAATTTTAAAATTGAATTATATAAAATATCATAATTAGTATTAAATAATTATAGTAGATAATATTTTCTTGAATTACCTTCTTTTAGATAAAATTTAATTTTAATTAGCGTTGAGTACAGATATCCTTATCTCTACTGCTTGGAAGATGAGGACAGAACAAGTCGAGGTGGTATTTGTAGATATAAGTTGTGCGGTTAATGTGGAGATATAAGATGGAGGGACTGGACGAAGATGCCGGGGATGAGGAGAGATTATGGTCTTGCGGCAGAAGAGTTGCGACGACCGCTTGAGAAGCCGAAGGCCAAGATAACTTTGTAGGATTCACAGGGGACGGCTGATCCTGGTCAGTAGTGTCTTGAAGTGCAGGCGCAGAGATCTTCTGATAGACACAGTTGAGGTAAAGTCGTCCGCAGTTCGCGCATCCAGGCTTCTCTTCGCCACATTTCACACCGCGTTGTTTGCAAATCAAGCAACCTGAAGGACGCACAAAAGTCAGCATTTCCATCAAGTATTGATTGCGACAAGAAACCAACCTTTCTTGCTGCGAGAGAAATGTGGTTTAAACCCTCGTCTAGGGGAGAGAGTCGCACCCCAGCTCCGACGCCTTTCGTGCCATCTACTTCGTCTGGTTCAGTTCTGCAACTCAGGTATGCTATTTATGAACACTCAAAATGAGTTTTGATGATTTCAACGGCAGAAAAGGCTGAGTAATGCGTTCCGAGCACATTCAGAGTGGTAGTCATTCAACGAATTTTACACCTTCAGTCGTGTCCAATCTTTTCAGAAGGTTCTATTATCATCCTCTGCCATAGGAGCGCAGAGTAACAGTTGCCAGTTTGCGTATTCCAACTGCTCGCTCTCCTGTGCTCTCGTCTTTTGTTGGGGAGGCAGCTTTCTGTGCTTCTGCCCACTGTCTCAACGGCAAGCGCTGAATCAGTGCGGCGTTCCATCCTGCCTCACAGGCAGGGGTGAACATACTAACAACTCCCCTGGATCAGCCCCATAATGTGAATTAACCACCCCCTCCATCATCGAATTGGGAACCTTGACAAGACTGATAGGTTTATTGTGTAAGGGCCGCTTATGGGGAATCTGTTGATGCAGCCCCCGGTGGGACCTGATCCTGGTTCTTCAGCTGGCTGAAGGTGACAGACGGTATAAGCAAAGGCAGGTGAGAGGATACAGCGCCCCGAATATCGTAGGTGCGCATCGCTATGGAAATGACGACGATGTTGGGCTGTCAGGTTGAAACAATGAGCGTTCTGATCTGTATTGTAGGGAAACATCTTTCATTGGAAGCAATTTACAGGATCGAGAAGAACATGTATGTTGCTGGATGAGATCATCGAAGTCTCTCCTAGCTTCTCCGTCGAGTAAGTGTACTGGTCCCTGGAGCTCGAGATATTGTTCAGATAATTTTCAGCAATTATTGGCGAACGGAGCCTAAACGCGATCTATCTGCCAGTGGAAGTCCCGCAGATGAGATCAACATGTGCAAGACGAACAGCTTGGTCTTATGGCACATTGAGGAACTACCAGGGTTGAAGCATGATGTGTCCGAGCGTATATGAGCCAATGTCATCGATGGAAAGGATCTGCAATCCTATGGATTCCTCGCGCCTTTCATAGATAGTACCGATATTCCTCTAGAAATACATATAGAGGCTGTCAGGAATCCACTCCCTACACACCCAACTAGGTAAACTCAGGATGGCAAAAATTGGGCCTCCTTATCTGGAAGTCTTTGATAGCAAAGTTCAGAGCAGTTAAGGATTTAAACACCCTTCCCTGTACAAATCCAAGGGAAAAAAAACCGACTGTTCAGGGAGACAACACGAACGGTCCGTCCTACTCTCCCCCAGAACATTTACGCTCGCCCTACAACACGATATCGAAATGACGACTTTTTTGTCAATAAAAAAACCTAACCTCTTTGGCTCTCTTACACCAGACCAAGCACAGGCTTGATCAGATGTTCCAGCTTCCTTCTCATAATGGGGCTACTATGACCCTGCCTATTCGTGCATGCCATATGTGGCATACCGCACACACACTGCACGCCCATGCTTTTATTCCACCCACCCACCCACCTCGACTCCCAACTTTTCGAACTCTAGTAAAAATTCTGCAAAATGCGCTGTCAACCAACCGTTGTGGAGTTCATTGGCGGAGGTCGTAATCAAAAGTAGGCGACAAGACACGGACTGCCCTAGTCCTTTTTTTCGTCTCCGACCGGTCCTCTGATCAAGCATATTAGGATGGCATGATGGATTGCAACCGGCCACGAGGACAGCGATAACTGAAACAGTAAGTCTGGGCTTAGCGCTGCTCCTTAAAACTGCGAACTTTCCTGTACCAGTTTAAGGACGCAAACGTCTCGCCACTTAAGACAGCATCTACTATTACGGACAGGTGCCATGGATTTCATCCCTCATACACACTTGCCCGACAATCGAAGATGAAAAAGTGAAAGGCGCATCGGCAGGTGGGGCATGCAATAACAATGACACTCACTAGGGAATATGGGCACACAGACAAACAGCGCAACTCCAGTCTACACTCCAAGGCTACAATGCCTTGCCCTCAAGTAGGGGAGCTGGGAGTTCCTTGGCTCCTTCATTCTTCCCTCGTCGAGATTTGAATTGGGCCTGGTTGAGTCTAGCAGATGCCAAGAGCCGTGAAATGAGGAGGAGGTAAATGATGTTCAAAAGCACCTTACCATCCCCAAACACTCTGTAAGACCTGTCGGATCCAGCAAGGTGAAGAAACCAAATACTGTGTGCCAGAGCTGACGATGAGGAAAGCGGAAAAATACGACACACAATGCAAACCCCTCAGAGGTTAATGGACTAAGTGACATAGTGTGAGTCATGCCCTTCCGCGGCAAATGGTGGTTCGGGTGTATTGGAGAGTTACTGTGGCTTAGAATTGTGCCAGAATACCTTAATGAATTGAAAGCAAATTCTACATGCCAAAGTGAGAACAGGAAGATTCCAAGGTTGGATAATCAAGGTATGACCCATTGGTAGATGGTTGCCCCATCTGGATCCCCCTTTAAATCCATATCGTGCCACCCGATGCAGAAATCCAGGATTTCGTCTAACATGAGCTCAAACTTCTTACCCTTAACGTCGTACTGGTGTAGTCCCTCGCCCACTTCGGATCATTCTCTACCTTCTTCACGACCCCGTGCATGGTGTACGAGGAGAACCACTTCAGCTTTTGACTATACTGTTAGGAACATGCTGAGAGATGATCAGTGATTGAGTACTCGTAACACTTCCTTGTAAACTACATTATCTGTTTGCTTGTTTTCTTCTCCTTGCTTTGTTTTGACCAATACTCGTAAATTGTTTGCGTTTGAAACCCATGAAAGACCAACATAAAGTTGCCCATGAGAGAAAGGAGAACACTCTAAGTACAAACCCACATGTCCAACAGATTGTCCTTGCACTTTATTCAGAGTTAAGGCAAACGCTAAGCGCACAGGGAATTGAAAGCGCCAGAATTGAAAAGGAAGCTGGTTTGATACTGCACTGTCAATGCCAATTTGAGGAATGAGAACTGATTCGCCACTGTGTGTGCGCCTGTAATGATGGTTCCTTTGATGACTCATCGGGGAAGCTGACTGACAATGAGTTGTGTGCCGTTGCACAGGCCAACAGATGGATTGAGATTTCACAGAAGAATGATGGGTGCACCGGTCTTGAGGTGTAAACGATGCGAAGGGAATCCAGAGATCTCCAGGGTATTCAGGTACTCGACAGAGAAGCGATTTCTGAGATCTCCCTCATCATCGGTAATTTGATCTGCACTATAATATACCCGATCTCCTGTGCATTCAAGCCACTGAATCAAGCAATCATTGATGCCATCCACATTCTTTGCTGCTAGAATCGTGCGAACCCGGAAGTATTCTTGAAGGAACCTAGTTGTCCGTAAATTGAGCACAACAGACCATCTAGTCCTTCATGGGATGGAATAATAGACCCATCTGGTATCGTTAAGGCTCCACATCCATTGTCTGATGGATTATCAGTGAGACCATTTCCAACATCAAGGAGCCACTGGGCAAATCTGGTCGCATCCTCAAATTCAGCTGGTGTCATTTCCTGTTGGCCTCAAAGAAGGCGCATATTGGTTTTCAAAGGCAGGACTTGAACATTTGGCCAGAAGTGAGAATTAATGATGCAGGCATCCACAATCTGAGCTCAGCTTCCATTTGGCACTACCGGAAGACACTGTCTGCCATCTCCTATGAACAGTATGTTAATAAAGAACTACTTAAAGGGAAGTATCATACCACAGAAAACCATTAGTGTTCCTCCAAGTGGTCTTGAATCCTTTTAAGGTCCTGCCCCAACCGATCCACACAGCAGACAGAGAGGCAATCACTCATAATGGCTTCATCCCACAGGATAATTTCTGCCTCGACATATAGCCTTCCATGATCACTTTGAGCCGAAATACCACAAACTGATTGAGCATCTGCATTGAGGGGAATCTTGAATCACGTATGAGCGGTACGACCACCTTCATCCTGGAACAGCTGATTCATTGAACGTGGACTGCCAGTGAAACTTGATGGTAATATAGTCTGCCTTCCTATATCTTCTAAAGGATAGCCTTCTGCAAGGGCATCTGTAAGACCTTGATATACCTCAGCTCAAAGAATAGACTGATTGAACCGAAGGTAGCGGAGGCGATATGCTTCAATTTGTGCATAAGCGTCAACTACTAATTCTTGTAATAGCCGACCACCATAGAGAGGTAGTGAGAATGTATCACTTCGTTGATGCAACATGTAAGAATAGAACTCCATTTGGCTGACACATTGTCAAACCCCGGAATTGCCAACCCGCATGCTGTCGTCATTGAAGTGCTCTCGCTCACGAGGAGGAAGATCTGCAGGCAGGTCTCAATATGGAATCTGCGGATGCCATCATCCCCATATGGGAAAAGAAGTGGAAAACGAAGTGGAAGATAATTTGAGTTGAGCTCGTTGACACGCTGTACGTTGCCACCGGTTGTGGTTGCCCTGAGCTAGATGATGATATCTCTAGCCACACCATATTCTTCTCTGTTGCCATCTCCTACCATCACTACAGCAACTTCGCTGGCTACAGGAATGTTGTAGCGTCTTGGGTCCCTATCTCGTGGAACTACTGTGCGAAGATGTAGCGTGGTGGTAGGATCCTGTTCCATTCTTTCTTTTGCAAATTTGTAGATCCTGGGATATGGGTTGACACGGAAGAGCATAGCCTGAAGTTCTTCAAGCGTAGCACAACTCAGTGAGACTGAAGAGTCCCCAACTCTTCGTTCAATCTGTACAGCTGAATCTGTAATGTAGACCTGTGCAAATGTTTCACCCCCTTCTTGTTGTGGCAAAAGAGTACCAATAAGGTGGCACAGCTCTCCCTGAATTTTGAAGGAGTAGGGACCAGGTCCAGGAATTGAGACCTGGCATACACCTAAGGATGTAAAGGCAAAAGTATTGTTGAATACCCTGATATGCTCTCGAAATTTTGACTCTATAATGATTGTTCCTCTCAGATATGTATATGCAATAAATTGAATAGAAATACTTACCTGTTGTATTGTGATATATAAAAAGCTTTCATAGCTCTTCAGAAGGAGGTGGAGGAACAGGTAGCAGCACGTTGTAGACAGCACAATGAAAACTTTGGATTATATTGTGGGCTGTTAACGATCTTCTCTTCCATCCAATGAAAGGCTTTGCAATGTGCACAAAGTAATTCCCACGTACTGAGATGGTGTGCCTCAAGATCCATATCAGGTGAGTAGTTGAATGCAGGATAGTGATGTTGCCTTTGTTAGCCTTGCAACAATGGGACTAATGCCGTATCCTCATCGCTGTCTCCATCATCAGGATCAGGAGAGGATGGGTGCTGTTGAGCCTCTTCTTCACTGTCCTCCTCAAGGAGGGTGAACACTGTCTCCGATGTCGTCGAGCTCGTCGTGACGATCTAGACAGTGATGAGCTTTGACGCCGCCGGTGATGTGGAGCCCTGGCTGGTCTCGTCTCATGCTGAGGTGGAGTCGGTGGAGTATGGAGTAGGATTAAAATGTGCAGGGCATCGCCTCTCCCTTATAGGTCAGCCTTGGTGTGGTGGTGCCTCCTGCTGCAGATTTTGGGGCCGTTTGGATCAGCGCTCTCGATTTCTTGTTTGATTTCTCTGAATTGCACGTGGCATGAGAGTGCAGCTTGCTGCACATAGCAAAATGATGTAAGTGAAGAATACATAAGCTAGAGTACACACACCTATGCTCCTTTTGCTTGATTTGATTTGATGGTAAAGGACTCATACGGTAGATTGTTAGGAAGCATATTTGTGTTGAAAGAAACAGTTTCACTTGCATGAAACTTTGCTCACTTTCCCTCATAGTTAGGAAACAATGTTTTTTTGGGCCACGATGTGAGAAATCAGAGAAAGGGCTGTGCTGCACTTTTCGGGGGACAAAATGTGATCCCACCGGGAATCGAACCCACCGCAACATAATGCATGACCTGAGTTTCGCTATATACCAACTAAACCAACTTTTATGTTCTACCAACCTTACTTTGAGTAGGTAACCAAAGCTTTGCCCAAAGGGTCAAAGTCACCTGACTCAGTCAGGAAAACAATGTTTTTTCGTCTTTCAAACAGGCTTTGCTGTATACGGTTCGAAGGGCGCCGACACGCGTATTCTGTTGGTATGCTCAGAATTCTGACAGGGTTGTTGTGGGCGGTGATATAAGAGCTCAAAAGTACATGCGTGAGTCATGGTCAAACCCGTCGTTCTTTTTATATAAGGAGGATAAGGATGCACCCCATTCGGCTTGTGCTTACTTTCATTCGTTGGCTTGTAACGCGAGCACCTACGGCCGCTACCGGTGAAAATGTTGACCTGTAGACTGCTCGTTGATTATGAGCTGATCAAGTCCCCGTGCTTTGCGTTAAACATCTGCCCTGATGCTACACTTCACGGGTTTCCCTCATGTCTGAGCGTCTCATCATGGTGACGCCAGATGATGTTCCGACAGGCTCAGACTCAAAAGTGAACGGGCACCTCATGTCCAACATCCTCCCTCCCAAGTCTTATCTCCATCGAGCCTTCAGCGCCTTCATCTTCCGGCCTTCCGATGGTCGTTTGCTCCTTCAGAAGAGGGCAGACGAGAAGATCACGTTCCCTTCATACGGCCGCTACCGGTGAAAATGTTGACCTGTAGACTGCTCGTTGATTATGAGCTGATCAAGTCCCCGTGCTTTGCGTTAAACATCTGCCCTGATGCTACACTTCACGGGTTTCCCTCATGTCTGAGCGTCTCATCATGGTGACGCCAGATGATGTTCCGACAGGCTCAGACTCAAAAGTGAACGGGCACCTCATGTCCAACATCCTCCCTCCCAAGTCTTATCTCCATCGAGCCTTCAGCGCCTTCATCTTCCGGCCTTCCGATGGTCGTTTGCTCCTTCAGAAGAGGGCAGACGAGAAGATCACGTTCCCTTCGATGTGGACAAACACCTGCTGTTCGCATCCTCTCTTGCTCGATGCAGAGCGCGAAGAAAAAGGCCAGATGGGTGTGCGCAGAGCTGTACAGAGGAAGTTGCTTCATGAGTTGGGCATACCTTTGGAGACCATCAAGTTGGACCAAATGGTTTACGTTACGAGGATTCACTATCTCGCTCCGAGTGATGGGAAGTGGGGAGAGCACGAGAGTAGGCCCTGCCCTTTGTCAGATGGGTGAATGGAGGATGCTAACAAAGGCATGAAATAGTCGACTATGTTATGTTCATCGTTGCCGATGTTCCCCTTGAACCAAGCCCGAATGAGGTCTCTGATACGAAGTATGTATCGAAAGACGAATTAGAGGCGTTTTTCAAAGATCCCCGTAAGTTCTCAGCTGTAAAGGTGTCAGCGTCTATTGAAACTGAGAATAGAAAACTCTTTTACTCCCTGGTTCAAGCTGATTGCTCAATCTTTCCTTTACGAATGGTGGGACCATCTACTCGAAGGTGGCAAGGCGGATTTGGAACGCGTCAAAGGATTAATCGAAAGTGGGGGCGAGCGTGATACTATTCAGAGAATGGTGGAATGAAACCTGCCGTGAATTTATTGGGACTACATTTACCTTTAATGGAATTCAAGGAATTATTTGCGTTGTCATACGTTGTGCATTCGCGACTGTTATCAATGACTAAGTCTCGGTTCACGGCGCTCCCATTGATGACCCCAATATTGTTTGCAGGACAAAGGGAAGGAAAGAGAACGTATTCCAGCGTGGTACCAAAAAACTTTAACAAATCCAAGACGATGAGAAAAACACGAGGAAGATAACATCTCTGATGTTGCGCAGAAATCGAAACAAACCCGATTCTCAATATTAAGCGATATATACTAGTACCGTACACCATCAATTATAACGATAACAATTCACGCAATTTCGATTGTTTCATTTCGTTGAGAAAGCTCAAGATGTGATGGACGAAGTGCGAGATATTTGAGGATACGACACTTGATAAGCGTTTGGATTGCTCGATATATTCTTCCCTCCAGTGAAGCCAGGTCCCTTGATGGGGACAGCCTTCTCGTCGTCACCCAACTCTTCTGCGGTTGAATGTTCCTACTCCCCGATGAGCTGTGATGGAAATAAAGATTGAATACGAACTCTTTCGACTTGTACGATCGGTTCATGCTGGACCGAAATGGCATTCATGAGCATGCTCGGTGTGTTTGCCATTGACTTCGGGCCAGTAGTATTTCCCGGCGTAGTGAGGGATTCCCTCATCAGGAGATTCACAAGCAAGGTGATGGAGTAGGCACGGCCAAGATTAAAAAGCATGCCCGTCGGTACATTGCTGAGATATATCAGCAGAGGACGAGGCCGGGAGCAGGGTACATACGTTGCATTGTTCTGCAAGTAGGTTATCAATGCTGTGACGGCAATCTGAAGAGAAACGTCAGTCCGAGTTCACCTGAGGGGATGCGACATACTACGGCTGTTGGTGTACTAGTCTCGATTGCGAGCAAGCACAATGCTGCAATCAGTTTTCTAGTCTCTGTATAAGTAGGATATGTCAGATGTCAGTCCAGAGAAGAAAGCGAATCCGGCGCACGTTAAAGTTGCTGCCAAGATCGGTAACGCAGAAGGTGAATAATCAAGGTAGCAGCAATCACGACATCTGAACTCAAAATCACAAGGTTTGTAAGTCACATAGATCGACTAACCACAGAGAGCCTTTGTTCCTGCCCATAGAATTGCCGGAACCTTGATATGACCTCTTTCCGTGTATTCCGTGTACTTGATAACTGTGGCAGAGAGCGCGATAGAACCTGCAAAAGCGAGGAGGGCTAGAACAGCCAATAGGCCAGTGACGATGGGGTTGCGCGATAGGCGGAGGTAACGCTGAATGAAATAGCTCTGAACAATGATGGCGACGCTGGCTAGGGCGGGGTCAGGTACTGGCTTTTCGTTTGAAAAAGTATGAACCTGTAAGAAGAACGTATGCTGGAAATTGCCACCCTGCAGTCTATTTGTCAGACTTCACTGACACAATAGAACAAGACTTACCTTGACGTAGTAGATATGATTCATTTCCCCAGTTTGTTACCGTGTACTCATAAACGCCTGACGGTGGTCAGGAAAAGAAAACAAAAAAAAGGAACCTACAAGACATTGTCACAGCAGTACACGCCATATCGAGGATACCGCACTGAGCCACCGTCAGTTTGCACTCAAAAATTAGGGAATGTATACGGATTTATATCGAAATCCGTCAAACCCTCAACCCTCCCCACCCCCTACCCGTAGGGGGTCATCCTTGGGTGGCAAGGGTTCACCCTTCATGGGCACGGGGTGGGGTAGGGGAAGCTCCTCAAAGGTCAGGAACCCGTGGGTTTCCCCTTGTTTACCCGTGCACCCAAAGGCTGTTCTGACCACCTCCAACGGTTTCGGAACTGGGAACTAGGAAAAGAAACGAAATGTACAGGGATGGATTGAAGAGGTGGCGCGAGCTTGCAATAGCTGGCCATGCAATGTGAACCAATATCTTCTAAATATTCTTCACGGCGCAAATACGGTGAGCACGTAAGGACCTGTTCAAACTACGTGTCTGGAACAAAGTTCCTTGAAGGCCAAAGAGCTTTGCGAAATCTATGCGAAAAGCAATTGCAAGAGTGCTAGTAGTCTCACTGGAATGTCAGTAACTCCAATGAGTGGCTTGCAAAGAGTTACGGACGAGCATGAAAGCTCATCTGAAGCTGGCATATAAAAGAGAGGAGCCTGGCCACACTTCAAAGATTCTTTAGGCATTAAGATGTCACTGGAAAATTTGAGAGAGCCTCGAAGGCGAGACATCACTCCTACTTTGCAGCCTGTTGCCCTCGACGCGTTCGAGGATGAAGGTGGCTCGCCTCGTCGATCTCCTCGAAAGCATGCTCGAAAGCTTGATAGTGGAAAAAGTCAAAGCAATGATGAGAATTTCAAGTCTTGGACGGATGACGAGATCATTGGTGAGCCCTGGCATGCTTTTGTATCATTTTTTGATCGTTCCCACAACTAGATTTTGATCTCCAACGCTGGGGCAAATCCATTACGAAGAAGAATTCGACGCAGCCCAGCTCCTACTCTCACTTCGAGGAGCGACCTATCCTTCGTCGGGGAACATATGCGAAGAAGACGAAGAACGGTGCTATTGGTGACTTTCGGGTCTTCTATACCTTTCTCTGCAAGGAGCACCCTGAAGAGCATCGGTTTGAGCGGGCGCGAGATGATCTTTCAACGGGAACGATGCAAAAAAGCGTTGATGAATGTCTCAAGGTCCGCACTGGTTTCTTCTATGCCACTAATGTCTGATTGTTTGGAGAATAGCGTCACAACGCAAACAAGTCGGCAAAGGAGAAACAAGCAGTTCTGATGCCCAGCGGCGCAAAGGAGCTTTGGGTACAAACCCTTACTCCGGAGCGCCGTGCTCTTCTTCGACGGGTTTACACAGCGTTGTGGTGTGCCACATCAGCTCGTCCGTTCAACATCACGCAAGATAAGTACTATCGAGATGTACTTAAGGTGGGAAATGGAGGAGCAGACCATGTTGCCAACCTGGATCCTCATAAAGTTGCGGGATGACTGCTCCGTGATCAACGACTACGTGAAGGGAAAGGTCAGGCAGAAGCTGCAAGTTAGTACCTTTTTCTCTAACACTCCAATGTGACTAATGAGTGGCGCAGCTGATCAAGGGAATGTGCAGCATCAGCCTCGACGGCTGGACGTCGCCGCAGTCCTTCTCCTACGTCCTTGTTTACCTCCATTATCATGAAAAGGGCAGAATGAAGAAGGCGGGCCTTGCTATGATCCGGTTAGCACTGCTCACTTAAAATGTGCAACCAATAACTGCTCGGCAGCATCACAGAATCACATACGGGCATCACCATTGCGGAGAAGGTTTACAAGGTGCTTGAGGAGTTTGATGTCTGTGAAAAGGTGACTTCATGTTTCTGACCTTTATCTTTCACTGTCTGCTCAACATGTTCCGACAAGGTCATCCTTCCCGTCGCTGACAATGCCTCAAACAACGACACCTTCACGAAAGCCCTTGCTGACCTCAACAAGTTCCCTCGGATGGTGCGCTGGGGAGGATTGCCTATGCGTGTTAGATGCTTTCCGCATATCTTAAACCTCATTGCAAAGGTTAGCTGTTTTACTAATCCCTTTTGTGTCACTATTGAACTAATAGCGTGATCATAGGCATTCATCTCACGCTTTAAGCGTCCCGTAACCAAGAAGTCCTCAGTTGACGGAGTTGGGACATCTGTTGCTCTGGATGAAGCTGCATTAGCAGAACTGGATCGCGAAATCAATGAGTCGGGGTTTGGGGATGAAGCAGACATCATTGGTGAGAGTCCCATAGAGTCTGGTTCATCAGTGCTTACCAGATTACAGGCACTTCGGACGAAGCACAGGCTGATGAAGCTGCCATCATGGCAATTGATAACCAAGTCATGGCAACAGAATGCTCCGCGAAACAGGAATGCGAAGCTCGCTTCACACTCCCCAAGGTTTGCCCAGTTGTTCTGACTTACAACTGAACTTCTGACTGACATTCCGTTGGATCAGGTCACTAATCTGGCCAAGAGGGTTGAGGATAGTGATGCAATACGCACAAGCCTGGAAACCGAAGTTCTCCAAGCGCAGAAAGACGACCCAGCCGGATTGCTCAAGCACTTCAAGCCGCCAATTCACCTTGTTCGTGCTTGCCCCACTCGATGGAACGGTGAAGGTGCAATGGTCAATCGTGCTCTGCAGCTGAGGGAGCCGATTGCAAATGTCTGCGGAAAGCCAAGGCTGAAGCTGGAGAAATGCCGACTGACAGGGATGGAGTGGTCGATCTTGGATGAACTTGTTCCGTCGTTTGTGTGAGTCGTTTGTCCTTTATGACGAGCATGAAGCAATGTGCTGAAATGGATTCTACTCTAGCTCTTTCAGGAGACGAGCGACAAGATGTCACAATCCGACAGCCCAAATCTGGCCCGTGTGATACCAATGTTTAACAACATTGGCATTCACCTTTCCCGGTTGTATGAAGATTATCAGTTGGATGGTGAGTGGCATTTCGCCGACACGCATATGGCTATTCGGAAGGGTGCAGAGCGTGCCCACAAGCTGCTCGACAAGTATTTCTCAAAGGTAACAGATGAGGCACATATCTGCACTTGGGCTCTTCGTATGCATCTAGTTTCGTTGGTGCCATTGCCTGGCTTGCTCAATTTTGCTCATAGTTCTTCACCCAAACCGAAGGACGGCTTATTTGAAGCTGTTGGATTGGGAAACAGCATGGATTGCCGAAGCAGTCAACGGCCTGAAAGAGTACTATCAGAAGTATTACACGGTAACCAATACAGCAGAGGCTGATATGAGCCATAAAGTATGTCCTGATTATCAACAAATCCAGACTGAAGTATGTTTAGGACCAACATCCACAAAAGAAGATGAAGATGGCATCCTACGATCCGATGATTCAGCAATTGAACGGAGCTCCTGTCGAAGTGGACTTCCTCACAGAGTTTCTGGAAGCGAAACCAGAAGCCATTGTCCTGCGAGAGGACGGGTTAACAAATGAGCTAGATGCTTTGAGCTACCACTACAAGGCTTGGAAGGCAGCTGGGTCGGAGCAGGAGAAAAAGTTCAGGGAGCTTGCCATGGACATTTCCGCCATTCCGTGTTAGTCTCTCCTCCGAAGTCATTCGTGATTACTCTGACAACTTTCCTGAAGGTTCTTCGACCGACGTTGAGAGGGCTTTTTCGGATGGACGTCCCACTGTTACTCACCTTCGTCACCGACTTTCGGATGCCAGATTCCGTGCATTGTTGATGCTGAAGCTTTGGGATGAGGATGGGCTCTTGGCAGATGTGAAGGAGTTGGTGAACCTCCTTGAGAACAGTGACAGCGAGCGAAAGGAGGCGAGGCAACAGCGGAAGAGGGCGGCTGATGTTGCTGAAATTGTTATTGATTGATTGACAACTGCCTGTGATTTAAATATTTACATGCCTGGCTTGAAATTTATTTAAAAGCCTTGGTTCTGCTCCTGACATCCACAGGTCTAACCCGTACCCTTTCCCCCACGAACATCCACGGGTTACCCATGGGAAACCCCGTACACCCAAGGGGAGTACGGGTGAATCCTTCGCGGGTAGGGGGCGGGGTAGGGATGGGATTTTGTACTCTTACCCGCGACGGATTTCCCCATGGGGTCACGGGGACCCCGTATACATTCCCTATTAGCCCACAAACCAAACCACGGTGGCTCTCGACGAGCAATCGTGCAAGGATCACCACCACTCAAGAACGTTCAAAGCGTAGGAGGGAGTTGTGGTATAAAGGAATAAATAGGAAGAGGGGATGAGAAGAAGAGGATTATGTAGAAACGAAAGCTAGTTAATATTTTCGTCTTGATTGATAAATGGGAGAGAGAGGTCTTACCATGGCAGTCTGGTTTATGTACATCCTTTGACTTAAAGAATTACATAATAACATGAATGTTGTCAATTTAAAAAGCAGGTGTGATTGCAAATGTAATCACTACTGGAATTGCTCTACGAGCAACAATCTCCAGACTAGTCCAGTGGAGTTGCAACTCCTTCGTAACGAATAGATCAGAGTACCTTCACTTACTACTGTGTGTCTACAAACAACATGTAGCTCACATCTCACATTTGAACGAATTTCACTGGGGCTTGAGGACAAAACATGAGTATGAATGAATTTACATCACATTAATCAGAAGACAGTCGAAAATATATGCAGATCAGCATAAATGTTGATGAAAAAATGATCATAGTAATCCATCACATCGCATCGACGGTTTCCTTCTGGAAATGAGGAATGAGAGGACAAGGATGGATCAGAGTATTGAGAGATATTACTGATGTGGTCACCTCTCCATCCACTCCGTGTTTCTTCCTGATCTTGAAGAGCCCCGTATTCTTATCAGTCACTCCATCCCTCCTTCTCATACCACTCCACGAAAGCCACTTGCTCTTTCACTCCTCCTAACTTTAGTTTGAAGATGAGCTTAACTCGACAAACCGACATCCCATCATAACCATCAGCCGCATGAGTAGACCTGTCTGCAACCAGAGTAATCCTGGTATGTGTCGTCATCTTGAGCTCTCCAGTTAGGATTACGGCGGAGGATTGATTACAGATATGGATACTCGCCGTTTGGTGTTTTGTCTGGTAGATGAGGCTCGGGATAGCGAAACGTGAGGCTGTAGAAATATCGGACAGCATCGCTGTACTGACTGCTGGCTAGCTCTGGCTTCTTGAGACAACGATGTCGAGATGCAACGGTAGTAAATGTAATGTTGCACAGCTGAGGGAAGACTTGTTAGATCAGTCCGTGATTGCTGAAGTTGTTCAAGTGTCCTAACTCCTCCTTGGACTGAACTACCTGTTAGCATGAGAGCAGCGCCCAGGTGGTCTGGGCTATCTGACTAAGGCACTCAATTACTGTTTCTTCACCTTGCTGGATCCGACAGGTCTTACAGAGGGTTTGGGGATGGCAAGGTGCTTTTAAATCTAATTTACCTCCTCGTTTTTTACGGCTCTGTGCATCCAATGGACTCAATCAAGCTGCCAATTCAAGTCTCAACCAGGAAGGAAAGAGGCGAGGAACTTGTATGGTCATTTGACCACTTAGGATACAGCGCTGTAAGCTTGCAGTGTGGGACCGAGAAGTTGCGCTGTTGTCGATGTACCCATATTCTCCCCTTGAGTGTCATCGTTATTGAATGCCCTCTCGCCTCTGCACTTTTCACTCTGTCATCTTCGATTGAAGGCTGGTGTTTATGGGAATGAAATCCTCGGCACCGGTTCGTAATAGTAGATGCCTTAGGGTTAGGGTTGCGTGTCCTTAGACAAGA
>MU271307.1:37294-98441 GCA_021432655.1 Atractiella rhizophila
TTCAATCCATCCCTGTACATTTCGTTTCTTTTCCTAGTTCCCAGTTCCGAAACCGTTGGAGGTGGTCAGAACAGCCTTTGGGTGCACGGGTAAACAAGGGGAAACCCACGGGTTCCTGACCTTTGAGGAGCTTCCCCTACCCCACCCCGTGCCCATGAAGGGTGAACCCTTGCCACCCAAGGATGACCCCCTACGGGTAGGGGGTGGGGAGGGTTGAGGGTTTGACGGATTTCGAAATCCGTATACATTCCCTATGGGCTAAGTCCCTTTTCCGACCGTCTTGATGAAAAGTTGTTATAGACATTAGCACCACCACAGAACGACAACACCTAATTCTTAGGACTCATTTACGACTTACGACTTACGGCTGACGCGTATTTACGATTTACAAAAATATTTATCACGAAATGAGCCGACTACAGACTCCAAGCAATTCCACCATTGGGCTAAAGACGAGACTTTGTGAAGGAGCGAGAAAGAATGACACTGCTTCTACTATTCACATTCGCAATATCTCTGAACTTCAGTCTCTACCCGCTCCCTCTCAGAAATGCCAGATCTGGAATTCTTCTCCTATCAACCATCCATATCACACTAGTAGGCAATCCATTCTGGATGACCAATGGAATAGCCTGCATGAGGCTCGTGGAACTGTGGAACACTCTCGCACCTGGTATCCTCCTCAGAGTTCGTTTCTTATACTTCTCTATCACTTCTAATCACCATTTGGGTGGATTTGAACCATTGACGTTGAGCCTTCACTTTTCACAGCCTCCACCAAGCAATGGGACTTTTGGAGATGAAGAACTGGAATCCGTAGCTGCCAACTTGGCTGTCGCAACAACTGGTCCATCAAGTTCCATTTTGACAGGCCCAATGTACCGTTCAAGAGGGGAGGTAGCAACTCCCTTTAACAGGTGAAGCAGAACGCGAAGGTGAGTTTCCGTCGACTTCGTTCATGAATCTTTTAGACGCACTCCTTGCCAACGGGGAGGGAGGACGAGCTGTCGCCTCAGCCGAGCTTTTGTTGCAAAGAGGTATGCGTCGAGATGGGCTTTCAGTATCCCCACACATGCAGAAGCGATGCTTGCTCTTCCTTTTCGTTCGCCACACCAGTCGCCCTCGCGGATCCAACATTGCAGCGGTAATTGCGGTTTTTGCTTTCGGTGCGGGCAATAGAGAAGATATCCGCCTTCGCTGTTGGGGGAGAGGGATGTGGTAACCGCGTTCTCCTTGTCCGCTTCGTTCTCATTCGTGTGCATCTGCATCTTCGGAGTCGGTATTGGATCGAGAATTTTTTTGAATTCCTCCTTGGGTTCTTCAGCTTCCGGCAGCGCTCTTGAAAGAGAGTGAGTGATGTTCATCGTTCTGTTTCGTCGTCGATGTCCATACATCTTTCAGAGTCAAAGAGATCAACTGTTTGTCCCTCATAGCGGCTGGATGGACATTCGTCATCTCCATATCCATCGGTTGGAGAGGCGTTCAATCTCGAAGAGCCTACCCAAGTTCACAATAATAGTCAGCATACTCCACTCGCTTTTGACTCGAGAGTGCTAAGTGTTAATCTCAAAAGCGCCACTGGTTCGATCTGAAGATGCAACATACCTTACGTGAGCTTTGGCCGCAAGAGATAATTGTTTACCCTCCTTTCGGAAGAAATCAAACGCCTCTGATGATGGCCTGACCAGGTAGCGTTTCTCCGAAATGCCAGCATGTGGGGGATTTTGAGAAGAATATGTAGAACAGGACCCTTGTCACGAGCAGGACCAGGAATAATCCCTACGATTGCGACAATCTATCCTAGGAGCTATCAAGGTGAGCTTGTAGATATTCTCTAGAGAGGGACTGAGGATGTAGACGGTTACCGGAGAAGAGTTCTTCATCTACTGTGGCGAAATCTTGAGAGAATCTGTTCAAAATGTGCCCAGTTGGAGTCTTGTCAAATGAAACGCTTCGCTCGTTAAAAGACGTTCAAAATGTTACCTAAAAGTCTTGCCGTCTCGGCGCCATGTAAGCGGAAGAACGTTCTTGAGTTCCAAGGACTGGGAATAGGTACCTGGGTGGCAAGAACAGCAGGGAGCCTCTATCTAATGTTGTCAGGTCAGAACCTAATGGACTGTTGACGAAAGACTTACGAAGACGGGTACACAAACTTTTGGCACAACGCAAGTCCGACGTCCTCCCTTCCCGTCAACGAAGCGGGTGGGTAACATGGGTCAATGTTCAGATCGTCCAGATCACGCACGTGAAAAAGCGACGTCGAACCGTCATAGTAACAGAAGTGAATGCAGGGTCAAACAGAAGTGACCGGGAATAAAATAGGTGCAATGCATTGCTTTATCAAACGTAGTACGAATACGAAAGATGGATCGTTCAGATGAGAGCGGGCAGACAAGGTATAAATTGATAGCTTGACTTCTTGACTTCAAGGTGAACGATATGAGCTTATTCGACACTGTCTCCGTTGTCATTGACGTCGGTGTTTGAGGTGCCAGGTTCAGCACTATTAGGAAAGGAGAGTGCCTCGTCAGAAGATGGCAAAGAGGAACTTAGAGGGGGGGTTGACGAACTGCTGTTGCGTCTTTAGCTTTGGAGGTGATGATGAGCGCGACGATGAGGCCGTACAAACCCAACACTTCCGCGAAAACTAAGTAGAAGAGAACGTATCAATCTCCCTATTCTTCCTGAGATAGGTAAAAAAAAAAAGGTACTGAGGATCAAAATCATGCCCACGTAAAGCCTTGGCTGCTGGGCAGTTCCTCTGACACCAGCATCACCAACGATGCCTACGTTACTCTTCAGCATAACTGGAGAGAACTAACAGGGAACGGCGCACCGATGGCGAAGCCAGCTGCCAGTCCAGCAAGTCCGACGGACAGACCTGCGCCGAGTTGAATAAAGCCTTTGTAGAGAGGCATAGGGGATTTGATATCGCCAGATATGAGAACCGAGACGACCAGTCCATCTTTTTGCGTTTCGGCAGCATTCAGTATCACTCCCCAGAAGGAGAGAAGAAGTAGGCTCACAGATCTACACAGCGGGAGTTGAAGGGGTGCATAAAGAATCAGATACATATTACGAGTGATGGAGTGGGCACGGACACCAATGATACCGGCCATGACGACGGAGATAATACATTTGATGAGGAGGTCAGGTCGAACGACACCCATGGCACTGATGCCAACACCGGACTTAGAGGTTCCGAAGGAGGCACCGATACCTTCATCCTCAACCCCACATCAGCTCTCCCCCAAAAGACCGACGAAAATATACACACAAGTGAAGACGATAGAGGAGGTGCAACCCTATATATTACCTCCCAATTTAGCGAGACATTTTTGAAGCAGAAGAATATTGAGTACCATGACACCGAAGAAGGGGGCGTAGACCTTCCACATCGTCAGTTTCTCTCGTTCAAAGGGGAAAAAAACACACAGGGCAAAGGTCAGAAGACATTTTATTATTTCTGGCCGAGACAACACAAAAGTGACGAATTGAATATGAGACCTGGAGGTGGTGACTTGAGATCTTGGTATGTCTTTTCTTAAATGTCACTGCAGGGCTGAATCCAAATCGACTCATTCGAGAGGCGAACCATGCGGTATCCATATCAACTGACAAACATTCTTGATGAGCGAGCGTCGCTCTATCTAGCAGCGCCGACAACCCTGTCCACATACTTAAAGGAACTGTCTGATCAGTTGCCAGACGTATTTCCAAACGTTCAGCAGTCATATTGCAGTCCATGCACTATGGGTTACGAAGAAATAGAAAATACATTGCTAGAATTTCGCATAGATATTGAACAACACGTCTTTTCTCTTTCGGTTTGCCTCTGTGAACACCAGAGTAATCGGTAAACCTCACAACTCGTTCATCCTCCGTCTAAGCCATCGTGTGCGCGCCTATCCGTGATCTATGCCTGCCGAAGAAAGAACTGGTGGAACATCCAGGAGCTGATTTTGCCCTGGTCTCCCTCCCATAGGCGACACGGATGTGAGCTTGCACAATAGTTCAAACTGTTGAAGTTCAGCCCGCCACCACCACTCACAGCTTACTAAGAACGACGCGATGCCACATATTCGAGGGGATTCTATTTTCTTCTCGCTTCTTCTTGCTTACTTATTTTCTTACGCGTTGGTGTACTTCTAGAATTTGTTTGCCACATCTTTCTCAGATATATAAACCGTGTTAAAGTCAGGCAGAAATATGTAGTAATGATATCTTTGTTTCCTCTCAACTAAAAAACTCGCATCATTATTCACAGTCTTACAACAGGTTATGAGCCCAAACGCCTGACCAGCAAGATCAATACCATTCACACCCACGAAGAAAACACCTCACCAATCCACCGCTAACAGCCACCATGTCGGAAGACCACCTCGGTGCATTCAAGATCGAGCCACTTAAGGCAAAGAACTGGGTCGCGTACAAACCACGCATCACCGCAGTCTTGCGAGAACTCGACCTGCTCGACTACGTAACAGGATCGAAGAAAGATAGACCGGTTCCTATCAAAGTCAGAGATGCCGATGGGGCGGAAACGGTCACGAACCTCGATGACCTCGAGGCATGGGATGTCAAGGATAGGAAGGCGCAGACCCGTTTCGAGCTAACGATTTCGGATGGCGAGCTTGTACACCTGACGGCGGCGAAGACAGCGGCGCAGATGTGGACGCAGTTGTGTGCGGTGAAAGAGGCGAGAGGCATCCAAGGGATCCTGGCAACACGAAGACGGCTGTACAAGACGAAGGCCGAAGAAGGCTTCTCGATGGTTGAGCACATCTCAAACTTCAGGCAGATACAGGAAGAACTTACCTTAATGGGCGACACGCTCAGTGATCAAGACTTCAGTTTTCTCCTTATCGCATCGCTCCCTGATTCCTGGGACAACTTCACATCAGCCTACTTCGGTGCGAACTCGAACAAACTCACCATCACTTCGCATGAACTTTCGTCGCTTCTAACCGAAGAAGAGAGGAGGAGGAAAGAGAAATCTGGCGAGTTAGAAACCGCAATGTACGGGAAGGGGAAGAGGCTCACCGGCCAGCACAGCGGCGGGAGCAAGCCTGATAAATCCGGCGTTGAGTGTTTCAACTGCGGTAAGAAGGGCCACTTCAAGGCGGACTGCTGGTCTGCAGGAGGTGGGAAGGAAGGCCAAAGACCTGGCAAGAATCAGAAAGGCAGGGGAAGAGGGGAGAAGGCTCACCAAGCGAAAGATAAAGCCGGCGACTCCGCCTTCCAGGGAACCGAGCATTTCGACGCAAGACTCTCGCGCAGGGTATGGCTCGGCGATTCAGGCACCACCTCGCATATCAGCAACAGCATGGATGGCTTTACGAAGGAAGCATGCGTACCTCTCTCAAACTTCTCAATACACGGACTCTCGAAAGAGCCAATTCCAGCGACGCTCCGAGGACCGTACACGCTCCACGTCCTTGTCAACGGTCAGTCAAAGACCCTAACGCTCAAGGATACGCTCTACGCACCTGATGCACCGAATTCACTCCTTTCCGTTGGACGACTCGACGATGCGGGTGGGGAAGCAACATTTGGGCATGGCAAGATTAAACTCTGGAGCAAGAACCGTCAGTTGCTTGCTCAGGGCACGAAGAGGGGGAGGCTTTACCAGTTGGACTTGGATGCAAGCAAGGCAACGGCTTTGGTGGTGGCAGAGAAACCGGCAAAGACTTGGGATGAATGGCACCGTGCATTCGGTCACATCGGCATGTCGACACTGGAAGAGCTGCACAAGAAGGGATTAGTTGACGGTATGAATGTGGATACGACGAGCTCACCTTCCATTTGCGAAGCCTGCATCCAAGCAAAACACGCGCATAACCCCTATCCACACGAAGCATCAACACGAGCCGAGCAGCCTGGGGAACTCACCTACTCCGACGTCTGGGGACCCTCACAAGTCCCTTCGATTGGCAACTCGCGATACTATATCTCATTCACCGACGACTGCACGCGTCGGACCACGGTATCGTTCATGAAGACAAAGGACCCGGTGCTGTCGAAAATTCAGTCGCATATCAATCTCGTTGAAAGAAAATACGGACATGTTCCCAAGAAGATTCGTGTTGATCAAGGCGGAGAGTTTATTGGGCAGAAGGTGCGCGATTGGTTGGAGGTCGAAAAAGGAATCGAGCTCGAGGTGACTGCACCGTACTCGCATCAGCAGTTGGGCGTGGCGGAGCGCATGAACAGGACACTGGTGGAACTGGCAAGGGCGATGCTTTTTGCTAGGAAACTATCAGGACGGCTCTGGGCGGAGGCAGTGAAGCATGCCGCTTACCTACGAAACAGAGCGCTCACGCGAGCACTGGACGGCAAGACGCCTCACGAGGCATGGTCTAAGGAGAAGCCGGTTGTGGGCGAGCTCCAGGAATTCGGACGGGACGTATGGGTGATAGACGAGAGGCAGAAGCCAAAACTGGACCCCAAATCAGTAAAGGTCATCTTCGTGGGGTATAAAGATGGACCAAAGGCAATTCGATACTATAATCCAAAGACACAGCGAGTTCTCATCTCGCGAAACTTCAAATTCGGCGAGGATGAAGAATCGGTCACCATTCCTTCCGTCCAGCCCACTCCGACCAAGAAAAGAACAGAGGAGAAGAGTGGGAGCGACTCACCTGCTCCCAAAGACCCAGAAACCCCATTACCACATCCCACCGAACCGAATACTCCATCTACCGAAACCGCGCCAGATCCAGACCCGCCTGCGCCAGCCTCTGCAACCATATTAGGAAAACGCCCAAGAGCGACGGTCGACTACTATACCTTGCACACCGGCAAGCATCGACCAAAGAGTCGAGCACCATCTTCGTCCACTGTGCCGCTGATGAACGACCCCGTACCCTTTGCGAACGCCAGCAACTTTGCGCTCGCGTTCCTCTCACAAATCTCCCTCACCGACGACAATCCTCAGACCTACGACGATGCGAAAGAAGCACACGACTGGAGAGACTGGGAGAAGGCCATGGAAGGAGAAATCAGTCAGTTGCAGAAGTTCGGGACGTGGAAGAAAGACTTGGTCGAGTTACCACCCGGCAGGAAGGCCGTAGGCTCCAAGTGGGTGTTTGTTCGGAAGAGGAACGAGCGCGGAGAGGTGGCGAGGCACAAGGCTCGATTGGTGGCGCAGGGATTCCTGCAAATCGCAGGTCAAGACTTCAACCAGACGTTCTCACCCGTCGCAAGACTGGAATCCTTGCGCGCTATCGTGGCACTTGCGGCGGCTCAGGGATGGGAAATTCATTTGATGGACGTCGTCGGGGCGTATCTCAATGGAGATCTGGAAGAAGATCTGGAGATTTACCTGAGGCAGCCTCCCGGATTCGACGATGGGACGGGACGCGTGTACAGGCTTGTCAAAGGGTTGTACGGCTTGAAGCAAGCCGGAAGGATCTGGAACATCAGGCTCAACAAGGTCCTCGAGGGCCTCGGGTTCAAAAGATCAACAGCAGACTACTGCGTCCACATTCGCAGGACGGGAGGCACCGTCACGATCCTCTTAGTCTGGGTTGACGACATCGTGCTTGTCTCGAACGACAGCACCGAGCTTGCAACAGTCAAGGAGGAGTTGCAGCGTGCCTTCGAGGTCACAGACCAAGGGCAGGGCAACCTCCTGCTCGGAATCCAAATCCTACGAGACAAGGAGAAGGGCACGATTGCACTTTCGCAAGCAAATTACGTCGACACCATGCTCAAGCGCTATCACATGGAGAACGCAAAACCTTCATTTATTCCAATCGATCCGAACACAAAGCTGCTGCCGAGCAGCGACAGCGATTCTCTCGTCGACGAAAAACTCTACCAAGGAGCGGTTGGATCGCTCATGTACGCCGTGATGGGGACGCGTCCCGACATCGCGTTTGCGGTCCAAACTGTCAGTCAATTTTCTTCAAAGCCAAATCAATCGCATTGGACAGCGGTCCAACGCATCTTCCGCTACCTCAAAGCGACGAAGGGACGGGCGCTTGTTTACGGGGGTGACGGAGGGAGGCTCACCAAAGTTGTCGGGTACTGCGACGCCGACGGGAACTCCAGCGAGGCAAACGGACGCAAAGCCATCTCTGGCTACGTGTACCTTGTGTCGGGGGGTGCGATATCTTGGTCCTCAAAGAAGCAGACCACAACAGCGCTATCAACTACTGAAGCCGAGTACGTCGCAATGTCGCATGCAGCCCGGGAAGCCATCTGGCTGCGAAAACTCTTCACGGACATCGGATTCGCACCAAACGGCGCAACCACTCTTTTCTGCGACAACCAGGCCGCGATATCTCTCTCGGCGAACCCCGAGTTTCACCGTCGCACAAAGCACATCGATATAATCCACCATTTCATCAGAGATCAAGTCACTGATGCGAAAATCGACGTCGCATACGTACCTTCCGAGGAAAACCTCTCTGATATTTTCACCAAAGCTCTCTCAAGACCTGCGGTGGACAAGTTCACTCAAGAAATGGGATTGGTGACGGACTGAGGGGGTGTGTTGAAGTTCAGCCCGCCACCTTTCACGGCTTACTAAGAACGACGCGACGCCACATATTCGAGGGGATTCTATTTCTTCTCGTTTCTTCTTGCTTACTGATTTCTTACACGTTGGTGTACTTTCTAGAATTTGTTTGCCACACTTTTCTCAGATATATAAACTGTGTTGAAGTCTGGGAGAAAAATGTAGTAATAATAATAATAATAATATTCTTGTTTCCTCTAAACTAAAATCTGGCATCAGTAACCGCAGTCTTACAACAAGCTATCTGACATGTTGTATTCACCACGTCCATCGGGCACTCGCAGCACTTCACCACACCATTCTTGTCAAACAACTTACTCATGTGCATTGGACAAGGCCTAGAACTTTGTTTCTAGGCTTTTATCAATTACAGCTTGAGGCTATGTACGTGAACAAAAGTGCAGGCCCAGTCGTAATCAAAGTACTCCAGCAATTGAACCACCAGAACAATATCAGTACATGGGCTACTTTGTTCCATTAGCACTGACACATCCCTACTGTCATCGCACTATGGTGGATATAATAAGTACAGTCGACATGAAGGAGAGGGATGACATACATCCAAAATTGATGGGATATGGAATAGACACCATTTGGTTTCCTAATTCATGGGCACAAGTGGACTGAGCAAGCAAGAAGGGTGATCAAGGACAATAACTACCTTTCACCGCTGTTTTTCCAAGCACAAGCAAAAAGGTCTGTTCATGCACTTACTTTTCTTTCTGTGCGACCACAGTGCTCACCTTGCAAGCATCCGTAGGGATGCCTATGTCAATCAAATCCTTCTCTTTGACATCCACCAAGGCACTTTGGATCACATATTCAGTTGTAATTTTTAAAGAAAAGACGGGATACTGCACGGTATTAAACTTAGAGGCTGCAAATCTGCAGATCGTGTTGATCTTGTTGAGCAAATATTATAGGAGAAGAAAGAAACCCAAAACAAACTTGTCATAGTGCTCTCCCATCCCACAAGTTGTCAAGGCGTGCATCAGATCCGTATTAGTTTGAGCTTGAGACATCTTCACAGGATGATGGGGAAATCTTTGATGATTTGCTTCTTAACGGTTTATAAAGTTTCGATGCCCTGACCTCCGACAGCCTGAGTTGGCAAGTCCATCCTACTACTTGCTGGCGATGCTTGCCCCCCTAATGGTGAACGACAATCCATGCCAACTCACTATCGCTTGTACCTGAACAACTTTTCTTTGTATTGAGCGAGCCGGCGAAATGATGCTTCCGGGCACAATGAGATCAAATGTCTATTCGTATACGGTGGATCAAACGGCCATTCGCATTCGGTGGATGAAATGGCCATTCGCATTCGGTGGATCAAATGGCCAATCCCATACGGGGGATCAAAGAGCATCCAGTTAGCAGGAACCTGAGACATGCGGGAAATAGAGCTGGCATCGTCACCTAAGTGAGGGCCCCAAACAAGAAGTAAGGCTGGGTATCCTGGTCCAATCCTCGTATCGCAGCCGAAAAGTGGGCAAACTGGACCAGCGCCTTAACCGCAATGTCACGACCCCTTGGCGATGGGTCCCACATTCACGGGTGTACCCATGCTACCCACGGTGGCTAACCCGTATAGGCGGCTTCTTAAAGTATAGGCATTCTACGGGTTCCCATGTGAGAGGAAACTTAGCATTTGCGATTGATGATTAGGATTCAGCGTCGCCTTCCTCGTTTCAGACCTCAACATATACAACAATCGCCCCGAAAGAAGAACTGATGCACGGTTAGATCAAGTTGTGGTATAAAATCTTGCCTTCCTGCAATGCCTTGCATCCACTGCCACTCCTTTCACCATGCAAGAAGAGATGACGGTGGATCGAACGACAATTCCGCAAAACATAAGGCTGACTGGATGTGTCATCGTCCCCGTTGGTGGATCGTCAATGATGATTGGTCGCGTAGTGCTGCCTGCATGGTGAGCGATTGACGTTGTCGGATGGGTGACTGATAGATTGTCCAGCGGTGTAGACGGAAGGATTGCATGCGATAAGGTATCTAGGATTTGCGTGGAGTGGTGGATGGTGAACTAATCCACTTTTTGCAGACGACACCTTGCAGACCTTGCACAGCATGAGCCATCCTTTCCAAATTGTCCCATGTCTGATTGGGGTTGTAGGACAGGGGAAGCGAACTTGTGTCGCCCCAATCCTAGCCAAATAGCCGTGTGTTTTCTCAATGCTGTCGAGCTTTATTAATGGTGATATTAGTACGCTGAATATGCCTCAAGTTTGTTGCAAGATGTAGACGGAAGGATGGCGTGCGATACGGTATCTGGGATTTGCATGGAGTGGTGGATGGTGAACTGATCCACTTTTGCAGGCGACACCTTGCGGACCTTGCACAGCGTGAGCCATCCTTTCCAAATTGTCCCATGTCTGATTGGGGTTGTGGGACAGGGGAAGCGAACTTGTGTCGCCCCAACCCCAGCCAAATAGCTGTGTATTTGCTCAATGCTGTCGAGCTTTAATAATGGTGATATTAGTACGCCAAATATGCCTCAACGTTGTTACAACAAGGCAATGTAATAGCGCAGAGGTGTATGGATTGTGGTACTTGCGTAACTAGGAGGCATGGATATTGTACTGCTTGTGGTGCGTTCTTTTGCCTGTCCCTCTCTAAAACTTATGGTAGGTCTTCGGTCTGCGTTTAAAAGTTTGTTCTCCCCATTCTTTCCTTGGATTGAGTTTGCAACATTAAAATGTGGTCTCAGGACTCTCGGATCAAGACTAGTCAGTTCCATGTTCGACCAAGTCCTTATCCCAGCCAGGAAGAAGCGGTAAGGCGTGCAAGACTGCATTCATCGAATGGATCGAAACGAGTAAAGGTTTGGACGCCTGCCTCTCTTTTGACAGGTACTCCTTCCATTTATTTTCCTGTGTGGATAATGAAACATGTTGCCAGGTGAACCTGTCCTCACCCAATCACGTCTTTCCGAGGTTCCTGCCATTCACTGGACAGCCGTCAACAAGATCCCGCAAAGGCTAACCATCCTCCCTCCTCCTCTGCAGTTGCCAAGCAATCCCAGCGGACGGAAATCAAGCGAGTCAGGCGAAGGACGACAGGTCGAGGAACCCAAGGAGATATTTACACTGCCAGAGTGTGATCCCGCACGAGCGAAAGAACAGAGCGCCCGCCGCCTTCCAAGTTTGTCAGAGGTGTACCCTCGTGACAATGCGGAGGTATGGGGGTCACCAACGAATTCGAATGGGTATGAACCAATTGATCATTGCCAGTTGGGGATCTGTTCGTCCCAAGTCCCAACATTACAGCGCATTATTATGGCACCCCACACCCCCACAAACCCAGGCTAGGGTACGAAAGGCACCACCCGCTTCAGGGTACTCCTCATTCCCATTCTAACTGGTGAAACTCAGGAACGATTATTGGGGACTATAGTGGGAGATTTGTGGATGTGTCGTCAGAGCAAACGGGCACTCTTTCCGCGGTGAATTTTCAAAAGCGTGAAGGCTATGGAGGGAATGAATGTGTATAGTGCCGCTTGTTGGCTGGAATGACTCTATCATAAAGCAAACAATCTGTGATGTTGAAGTGGACAGCTTCCTGTAGACTGGTGGTGATACAGCTGGGGACGAAACGGAAGTATCCCAGTTGTCTATCTATTGATGGAAAGGAGTCACGTCAGACGACGCTTTGTGACGTGTGCCAGCGCAGAAGAGAACGAGTGACGGTGACGAACAGGATTATGCAGAATGAGTAATAGGAAAATGCGAAGTAAACAGTCTGCCACAGTCGAGCTAGGATCCAGGGAAAAAGTTCACATCATTCTACTCCTTCGAGTCTGGTTTGTGGTTTCCCAAATCTTGGATAAAGCATCAACAAAACTTCAGGTGCACTTTTGCCATTTTGGATCTAGAAAGGGTATTGGTTCTGGAGGAAGCTGGCGACATGGCTCTGGTGCCGCTTTCTGGGATCGTGCTCAGGGGCATCCCACTTCGCGGTAGCGTGGAACCAGGAATGGTTTTTGATGAAGGGCTCGAAGGCGGTTGCTTTGGGGATTTTCTGGAACGCATTCTCCATGGGTTTGTGGTTTACCACCGCATTTACTACTTTTAGGGCTTTAGAGAGCAAGGAGTAGAAAGTTGGTGCACTGACGTCAGAGCCTAGGTGGTTGTTGGATGAGCCGAGTCTCAGCTTTACCCCTTTGTTGGTTGATGGTTGGGGCACCGACGATCCTGGTTCGTCGCGCTGCGTGGTATTTTGGATTCCGACCATGGCGATGGGGCGGTGAGGGTTGGGGTGAGCTTTGGGAATAGGAGAGTGTGGGCGGAGAGGTGGAATTTGATGGTGACGTGGAAGGTTTATGGGGAGTGCGTTTAAAAGTCTGTGACTGGGATTGTGAGAAAAAATCAAATTAAATTAAAGAAAGAGATATACAGCTCTCTCTTGAGAAGCAAGAGGGTATCACTCTGATGTGCGAGAAGGAAAGGAATTGTTTTTCCCTCCACTTTACGAGCTCTTTCAAGGGACGGTGTCCGTCGCACGTGCCTTACTCTGGAGACGCAGCGTAAAGTGTGGATTCTAACACGACGCTTAGATGTCCACATTCTTGAAAGATTAACGGAGTGAGCATGCCATGCAATCAACCTCGTTATTCTCTTTCTTTTGGACGTTCTGGAATTCCAGGAAAAAGAAAGAACAAAAGCGCTTTCTGTTCCGTAATCCGCTCCCTCGAATTAAGGCCATGTTCAGAGCGCCACAAACTGCAGGAATGATGGGATACTTTGGAAGGAAGTTGGGAGAAACTCTGGCGAAAACCGAGTATCTCCTAGATAAGCTGAAGAACAGATAATTTCTGAGATCTCCCTCGTCATCTATAATTTGATCTGCACTATAATATACCCGATTGTCAGGTTTGCATCTTACGCAAATCGGCGCCCGTTCACTGGATTGCGTCTCCTATCGCCCATTTGCGTTCCCTGCGAATCGGGGCCCGTTCGCCCGTTCGCCCATTTGCACCTACATCACCACTTAGCCCAATTGTGCCTATCCTCCTCTTATTAACTTCGCGTAATCCCACTGTCACTTCCCTTTTTAGTTCTCTTACATGTTTCATCTGCTCTCCTCTACGCTTTGTGGCAGTGTTATTCTGCTTGTATATATAGATCAGAGAGTGGAGGTGACCTTAGAGTATTCTCTTAGGTTTATCTCCACTACAGGTTAGTCTTCATGTCATATCATGCTCTTAGGTTTATCTCCACTACAGACGCATCGCCCATCGGCGACCGCACATAGTGTTTGCCCTAACACCGATCTCCTGTGGATTCGAGCCACTGAATCAAGCGATCGTTGATGCCATCCACATTCTTTGCTGCTAGAATCATACGAACCTGGAAGTATTCTTGAAGGAAGCTCAGAGCAGGGATATTTGGCAGAGAACCTAGCTGTCCGTAAATTGAGCGCAACAGACCATCTAGTCCTTCATGGGATGGAATAATAGACCCATCTGGTATCGTTAAGGCTCCACATCCATTGTCTGATGGATTATCAGTGAGACCATTTCCAACATCAAGGAGCCACTGGGCAAATCTGGTCGCATCCTCAAATTCAGCTGGTGTCATTTCCTGTTGGCCTCAAAGAAGGCGCATATTGGTTTTCAAAGGCAGGACTTGAACATTCGGCCAGAAGTAAGAATTAATGATGCAGGCATCCACAATCTGAGCTCAGCTTCCATTTGGCACTACCGGAAGACACTTTCTGCCATCTCCTATGAACAGTATGTTAATAAAGAACTACTTAAAGGGAAGTATCATACCACAGAAAACCATTAGTGTTCCTCCAAGTGGTCTTGAATCCTTTTTAAGGTCCTGCCCCAACCGATCCACACAGCAGACAGAGAGGCAATCACTCATAATGGCTTCATCCCACAGGATAATTTCTGCCTTGACATATAGCCTTCCATGATCACTTTGAGCGGAAATACCACAAACTGATTGCGCATCTGCATTGAGGGGAATCTTGAATCGCGTATGAGCGGTACGACCACCTTCAAGCAGAATAGCAGCAATTCCAGAAGAGGCTACTGCTAGTGCAATCTTCTCGGATGATCTTACACTCGCCAGTATAACATTCTGAACAAAAGTCTTTCCAGTTCCTCTGGGCCCATCAAGAAAGAAGAGTCTTCCAGTGCCACTCTGCCAGGCTTCGATGATTGTATCGTATGCATGTCGTTGATCCTCATTCATAAGAGGAAGATCCCTATCAAGACGTTGCTCCAACTCTGTAACGTTGTATGCCAGCTCTTCTCCAATTATTCTTGTCTCTCCTCTCCATCGTCCAAACCTGTGAGCAGGTAATGGCAGCCTATACTCCTCTAGTGTCTTGCCTAGACCATGTAGCAGATCCTCTAGTTCGATAAGGCATAAGTCTCGGATCTGATCTTCAGAAGGTGCAGCGATTCCATAAACTGTTTGCAGACGATGCGCACAATCATCATTGAGCTTGTCATAGTGTCTTCGAAACAGTTGTAATGGTTCGCTGGCAACTCCAAAGACCACAATATAGACAAAAAGAGAACGGATTGCTGATCCTCGTTTGATTGCGTTGGCATCTTCCAGACACAGATCCCATTCTTCGTCACTTTCCAGTAGACCTGACGCCACACAGGCTGCTTTGAATGTTTCGTGAACTTGACCATCAATTGTACAAATATCTTCAAAAGATTTAGGACTGGGGATCTTGTGAAGAAGTAGTCGAAGATAAAAGAGCTCCCCTTGTGACGGCGCAATATAATATATCCGACCAATAGCATCACCTTTCTCACGTATCTTCCAGCGCTTTGAACTACTCTGCCAGACCAAATGTCGAGGTGCTTGAGGATAGGTCCACAATCGGGAGGCCTGGGGAGAGTCACAGCAAAATTGGAAAAATTTGCTAAGCATTGTTTTCCCAATGTTTCTCCTTAAAAGTATATCTTCAGGTTGATCATCTTCTGCATTAAAAATGACCATCTGTTGATTTGGAAGATGAATGCTCAGTCGAATCACAGTTGGAGAGTGATCATGAAGCTTGAAGTGGAAAATTCGCCAGCATGCTACAACCATACTTAACCCTTAACCTTTGAGGAATGGACTGAACAAACCTTCTGAAGCACCCACATATCGTGCATCTAAATACTCTTTAATCTCATCCACTGGCTCTCTTACTCCACTGAAATCTGATTCTATGACTAATTGTGCTCTATCCGGGCCCTTGTATACGTGTTTGAATATATACTTGACTGAACGATTTGAGATACAGATCTCAGTGTTGATATGAGCCAGAAACTTCCTCAGGACCTAAGCATTAAAAGGCACTACCCATCGATTACCATATATAAACTCTTGGCCACGTATCATCTTGCGAAAAACCCAGCCGTCGTTACGCCGCCGATAGGTAGGGTAGCCATTATCATTGATTCTTGTTTCCTCAACAAAAGACTTGGGATACCCTTTGCCACACTTCCCATTGACCTGCAAGGTGCATCTGGATTATGTTCACCACATGGGCCATGTAGCATATGCTTGGTGACTATTTCAAATAATACAGGATCCTTGTCCAGATCAGGTAGCTCTGCTTGAATTACTTGATCAATAGTTGCCTCGTCCCTGATAAGATCTTCAGGATGAAGAATCAACAGGATGTGCGCATGTGGTAACCCCTCTTCTGAAATTCAATGACCCAGACATATCCGATAACCCTTCCAAAGATCTGTCGTACCACTAAATCCTTGATGTACTCCAGAGCCTTCAGTCGAAAAACCCCTTGAAACCAAATCTGGCCGATGCTCTGGTTTTTGTCCTGGTAGGAGGGCTTCCGTGATCTCTGCCCAGTGTAGGTTGCAAGTGAAGGTTGTAAAGATATTTGAGGGTCCTTTGGCACCGACTATACTCATTGCATCCTGGAACAGCTGATTCATTGAATGTGGACTGCCTGTGAAACTTGATTGTAATATAGTCCGCCTCCCGATATCTTCTAAAGAATAGCCTTCTGCAAGGGCATCCATAAGACCTTGATACACCTCGGCTCGAAGAATAGACTGATTGAACCGCAGATAGCGGAGTCGATTCGCCTCAATTTGAGCATAAGCATCGACTACCAATTCTTACAATAGCCCACCACCGTAGAGAGGGAGTGAGAATATATCATTTCGTTGATGCAACATGTAAGAATAGAACTCCATTTGGCTGACACGTTGTCGAACCCCAGAATTACCAACTTGCATGCCATCATCATTGAAATGCTCTCGCTCGCGAGGAGGAAGATCCGCAGGCAGGTCTCGATACAGAATCTGCGGATGCCATCCTTGGTCCCCATATGGAAACAGAAGAGGAAAACGAAGTGGAAGATAATTTGAGTTGAGCTCATTCACACGCTGTAAGTTGCTACCAGTCATGGTTGACCTGAGCTGGATGACAATATCCCTGGCCACTCCATATTCTTCTCTGTTACTGTCTCCTACCATCACTACAGCAACTTCACTGGCTACAGGAATGTTGTAGCGTCTTGGGTCCCTATCTTGTGGGGCGACTGTGCGAAGATGTAGTGTTGTAGTGGGATCCTGTTCCATTCTTTCTTTTGCAAATTTGTAGATCCTGGGATATGGGTTAACACGGAAGAGCATAGCCTGAAGGTCTTCAAGCGTCCTATGATTCAGTGATATTGAAGTGTTGCCAACTCTTCGTTCAGTCTGTACAGCTGAATCTGTAATGTAGACCTGTGCAAATGTTTCACACCATTCTTGTTGTGGTAAGAGAGTACCAATAAGGTGGCACAGCTCTCCCTGAATTTTGAAGGAGTAGGGACCATGTCCAGGAATTGATACATGGCAGACACCTAAGGATGTAAAGGCAAAAGCATTATTGAATACCCTGATATACTCTTAAAATGCCCTTGATTCTGTAATGATTGTTCCTCTCAGATATGTATATGCAATAAATTCAATGGAAATACTTACCTGTTGTATTGTGATGTGTAAAAAGCTTTCGTAGCTCTTCAGGTGGAGGCCAGGGAACAGGTAGCAGCACCTTGCCATGGAGACAGCACAATGTAAACTTTGGATTTCATTGTGGGCTGTTAACGATCTTCTCTTCCATCCAATGAAAGGCTTTGCAATGTGTACAGAGTAATTCCCAAGTAGAGGGGTGGTGTGCCTCAAGATCCATATCAAGTGAGTAGTTGAATGCAGGATAGTGATGTTGCCTCATTTCGCCTCGCAACAATGGGACTAATGCCCTATCCTCATCACTGTCCGCACAATCATGATCAGGAGAGGATGGGTATGATCGGGCTTCTTCTTCACTGTACTCCTCAGGGGAGGGTGAACGCTGTCTCTGATGTCGTCGAGCTGGTCATGACGATATAGACAGTGAAGAGCTTCGACGACACCGCTGATGTGGAGCCCTAGTTGATCTTGTCTCGTGTTGAAGTGGAGTAGGTGGAGTAGGATTGAAACATGCAGGGCGTCGCCTCTCTCTTATAGGTCGACCTTGGTGTAGTGGTGCAGACACGGAGGCTGTTTGGATCGGCGCTCTCGATTTCTTGTTTGATTTCTCTGAATTGCACGTGGCATGAGAGTGTAGCTTGCTGCACATAACAAAATGATATAAGCGAAGAATATATAAGTCAGAGTCCACACACCTATGCTTTTTTGGTTGATTTGATTTGATGGTAAAGGGCTCAGGGATAATATGGTAGACTGTTAGGAAGTATATTGGTGGCGAAAGACATTGCTTTCACTTGCATGAATGCTTCTCACTTTCCCTCATAGTTGGCAAGCAACAGTTTTTGGCGCACGACATGAGAAATCTCAGAAAGCGCTGAAGAAATTGCGTGCACGCAGTTTGCGCACAATGGGTTTTGGCGGTGACAAAATGTTACATGACTGAGAATCAAACCCAGACCAACACAAATCACTTAAAACTTGACTTTCAACCATACACCAACTCCACCACAGGACAAACTTGGATACTTCATGACCTTACTTTGTGTAGGTAACGCAAATTTGCTCAAAGTGCCAAGAAGTCACCTAACTCAGTGACTGAAACACTTTGTTTCGTCTTTCAAATGGGCTTTGCTGTATACGGTTCGAAGGCCGCCGACACGTGTATTCTCGTGGTATGCTCAGGAGTATGAAAGAGTTGTTGTGGGTGGTGATATAAGGGCTCAAAAGTACATGTGTGAGTCATGGAAAGCTGGGGGAGTCCCGCTGTTTTTCAATAAAAAGTGGTTGACTATGCTGTTAGGAACATGCTGAGAGATAATCAGTGATCAATTACTCATAACACTACTTTGGAAACTACATTATCTCTTACATTGAGTGTAAGGCTCCCACATGGGCTGACAACTCGCGGGATCCCTCTGGCCCGTCCCTTCCCCTTCCCCTTACGGGGTTTACCCGCAGGGTTACGGGGACCGATGGTATGGGGATGAGGTGAGGATTTCTCAAAAAATTCTTTTGTGGATGTGGATCTCCGCATGGTTCAGTGCGTGGTTCAATCCGATGTGACGCATGGCGCGTAGGAGCAGGAAAGGAGGAACAGCCGCCACAGTAAGCCCTCAATTTTTTCAGACCTGCGTTCTGTCATGGCATCCACCTATCCTTCTTCTCCAGGGAATCTCTCCACCTCCACTTCCACTATTGATCTGACCACTTCTCCCACCCCTTCCCAAATAGATTCCACGAAACGGATAGTGAGGGGGAGAAAGCAAAACCTTCAAAGAAGCTGCCGAAGTGAACAAGCATTAATGATACGAAAGCTGTTCTTGATTATGCTGCTGAGCAGAAGTGGACAGACAATGACCTGATAGGTGCGCCGTATCTTTGTTTGAATGCACCAAGTATATCTTAATGGGTGCTTGTGTGAAGATCTTGATGTCGCATGCTGGACCGCCGAATGTTACAGGCACTTCAAGACTCGACCTATCCTTGAGCGCACCACCTTTGAAAAAGATGTCAAAGGCGGAAGAGCTGGGGATCCACATATCAAATACACCTGGACTTGCCGTCAAGACCCTCAGCATACCTTTTCACGCTTTCGAGATGACACTAGTACAAAAGACATGACGAAAGAAGTTGACAAATGCATGGTTTGTCACTCATAGATTTGTGATAGTGATTGAACTGAGGTCTTTCTAGAAAGCTCAGACAAACAAGCAGTCAACTCTTGCCTCGGATGACAGCGGCAATGTGACAACAGCTGACAAGCCGTATGTCATCAGGGTCTATTGCGCACTCTGGACCGCTACAGCCAGCCGACCTTTCGAGATCACCCGTGACAAATACTTCACCCAGCTCTTACACAGCGTCCACCGGGTCAGCAGCACTCACAATCCCAATCCTCAGCAAATCTCAGCAGATGCTAAAACATTGCATGAACGCATGAAGGTCCACATCAAGCGAAATCTTGCGGTCTGCTATTTCTTTTTTTGCCTTCATTGTAATGTACTGACCACTGTGGTGTATCTACATAGACACTCCAGTGCTGCAAGTACAGTTCAATTTCACTCGATGGCTAGACCTCTCCTCATGGCTTTAGCTACATTGCGGTCATATTCCACTATCATGACGGCGGGAACATGAAGCAGATCGGGCTGGGTTTCATCAGGTCCACATATTTGTTTCCTTTGTTTTCAGTTTATTTACTTATCCTATCCATGGAATAGAATGAAGGAGTCCCATACAGGATTCAACATGGCTGCAGCAGTATTTGAGCTTTTGGTTGAGTTTGGCCTCCAATCAAAGGTAACGTTATTCTATTTTCCTTTCATCCGCTGATATTACGTTTAGGTCTTTGCTGCAATCAGTGACAATGCATCCAACAACGATACATTTGTTGATTGCCTCCAGGATTATAGTGGCATGCATGCATTCCGCGGCACTCAAACAAGGGTGCGGTGTTTCAACCACATCCTCAATCTTGTAATGAAGGTACACATTGTTCATGACCCCTTGTGTTTTGTAACATGATGTAACCATAATACCTTTCCCAGGCATTCTTCTCCCGGTTTGAAAAGCCAGTTACCAAGAAGGCAACAAATGTGCGGGCTCTGAACGTTAGAGAGCCAGATGATGTGGCTCTTGCCGAGCTGGAAGAAGAGATTGAGATTGCCTTCCGAGACGAGTTGGCAAAACGAGGTAACTCTTGCCCTTGTTTGCCTTCTGCCACTTACAGTACTGGCTCATCCATAGACAAAGATGCTCAGGAGACAGATGAAGCAGTGATTCTTCAAGAAGCCGAAGAACAGCAACAAGCAAAGATCAAGCCGACGGACAAGGAGTTGAAGACAGCTCGCTTTGCAATTACTAAGGTTTGTTCCACTTCTTTTCGACACATTTTGCTTGTTTATAAGAAGAAAACAGCTTACAGCTCTTGCAAGACGTGTACGAGACTCATCCGAACGTTTGGGAGCTGAGCTGTCAGAGGCGGTAAAGCGACAACAAGAACGAGACCCAGACAGCCCTCTCAAAGATGTTGATCCTGAACTGAAGCTTATTCGGCATTGTCCGACTCGATGGAATGGTAAAGGTGATATGATTGAACGAGCTCTACTCTTGGAGCCAGGCCTCACTCAGCTAACAGCAGTTCCGTTAAATGGTTTGGAAAAATGTCGGCTGACTGCGGCGGAATGAACAATCCTGAAAGAGATGAAACCCACCTTGAATGTAGGTTTCTCTCTTGTTCCCACAGCTGTTCTCATTGATTCGTTCCGTAGTTGGCAAAGACAATCACTCTTCAACAGTCGAATGCTAACGTCTCCCATTTAGGAGAAATTATCGTCCTTTTCAATAACCTTGGCCAACATCTTTCGACTTTGTACGAGCCAAAAGCAGATGGCACCAGACCAAAGGTACACAAGTCGATTCAAGCTGGTGCAGAGTTGGCACACAAAGTGCTAGATAAGTACTACACGAAATGTGCAGACAAATCAGACATTTATCCTTGGGCTATAGGTAAAACTTTCATTCTAAGTCTTCTCGCTCCCTTTCCAGAATGCTGAGTGTATTGATGTCAGCTGTTCACCCTCAGCGACGAATTGAGTATCTGCGTTGCCTTGGATGGGATGAAGAAGTGGATATCAAGCCTCCGATGGACAGGTTGGTCAAATTCTGGGAAGAGTTCTACAAACCAAAGAATATGCACCGTGACCACAATGGGGATTGAGCTTGCACTCCAGCGAGTTCGTCCACTTTTCTAATCGACTGCCATTTTCTCATTGGCTCTTATTTTGTCAATGAAGGCCAACTTATCTCTTGCGGAGTATGATCCACAATTAATGGCCAGCTTTCAAAATCCTCGGAGAGCAGATGATGAGGCTAACCGTGTGAAGGAGTTTGTTGAAGCACCGGCAGATTCTATGTGGGTTTTTGAGAAGAAGGAGGATGTCGAGGTTGTAAACTTAGTGCAAATTGACCCACTTCAGTACCATTATAACAAGTGGGACCCATGCTCAGAACCGGTCCTGAAAAGCTTCCATCAAATGTGCATGGACATATCTGCTGTCCCATGTAAGTGATTCAGCCAATTGTCCTTCCTTCTAACATATCTCTTAGCAACCTCCACCGATGTTGAACGTGAGTTCTCAGATGGACGCCTGATTGCATCTTATTTGCAGCTCTCCATGTCAGATGTGACCTTTCGCTCTCAAGTGATGCTCCGTCTTTGGGATGAAGCTAAAGTGCTCCCGCCACTTAAGGAAATGGTTCAAATGTTAAAGGAGGAGAGGGTGGATAGGTTGGAGCAGAGTCGGGAAAAGAGACAACAGAGGGACGGCAGTTGAAGACGTAACTAATCGTCAATCTCATGTCTGGTGCTGATTATTTGCGTAAAATTATTATCCATTATCTCATTGGTCTGATCCCTCGGGGTACCTGAGAGCTGTTTCCCCGTAGGGTCCTCTTCCCCTTCCCCGTCATGGGGTGCGCCTACGGGGGGAGGGAAGGGGATGGGTTGACTTTTTAAACCTCAAACCCCGCACGGGTTTCCCCATACGGGCCACGGGCACCCCGTATGGGAGCCTTAATTGAGTGCAGGCACTCATGGCTTCAAGAGTGACAAAATGTGAAGGAACTGAGAATCGAACCAACACCAACAGGAAAATTAGGTTACATTCTCACATAACATCAACTACACCACTGCACAAACTCTTTACCTTGTCAGCTTATTTGAGTAGGTAAGGAAATTTCTGTCAAAGTGCCGAAGTCAGTCACTTGACTCAGTCATGGAAGACAACTATTTTTTGTCCTTTAAATAAGCTTTATTGTATACAGTTGGAAAGGTGCTGACACACGTATTCTGGTGGTATGCTCAGAATTTGATGGGGTTGTTGTGGACCAAGAAGTCAATTGAGTCAGTAAGGAAAACAATTTTTTTTTCGTCTTTCAAATAGGCTTTGCTGTATACGTTTCGAAAGGCGCCGACACGCGTATTCTGATGGTATGCTCAGATTACTGGCAGGGTTGTTGTGGGTGATGAGAGAAGGGGCTCAAAAGTACATGTGTGAGTCATGCTAAAAACCCGTCGTGTTTTATATATAAGGATGTGGGGGTCAGACCCCAAAGGCAGACACCTAAAGCCCCTCAAGATGGCTTGTCAGACTCATTTTAAAGTTCTGGTTGCCCCTTGATACTAGACTCGAACCCTTAACTGAGTCACCTTAGGGTTCAGGCTCATGCCCCTTGTGAATGGGTTGGCGGGCTTGAAATTTTGAAAGATGATGAGAGGTGTTCAAAACCTTCACTGTATTATTAGACATCTGCATTTTGGCTAGGGTCCCTCCCTCTGCTCCCTGCCATAACTGAGATACAACAGGAGTTGAGCGGAAGAGGGACAGACTACCCTAGCAGTGTCATCTATTGTCTCCTCATCAAGATCGACGATTATTGCTTCTGCTCATTGCCCACCAGACCTCTTCCCTTCATTGCTGCCGACACTTTGCCACAGTCTGCATGTTCAACCCACATTCAACTACTCCTGCAAGCTCCTACGTCTGCCCTGAGGAATCTGCCGATTCCTCTTCCGAAATCCTTCCTGATTGCTCCTTAGATATAACCATTCACGGTGCCAAGATATCATCACTCAACATCAAACTCCCTTGATTTACGGCCTTGATAAAGTGACAGAGGGAAGAGGAAGAAAGCAATAAGGGATCTGGAAAGTCCGAGAGGCACAAGGAGTTTTCGTGTGCTTAGGGCATCCAGCAAACTGGTCGCTGCCAGGGTTTGTATAAGTGGTCAGAGGCCACAAGCCAAAAAAGGTTTTGCGCTTCAATTTTGAGAAAATTTGCAGGCAAAAAGCAGGTCACAACTGGTCGATCAGTTTTATAACCCCCTTGGGCGATGGGGCTGCTTCTTTTTATCTATTCTTCTAAGATTCACCAGTTCTTGGCATGAGTCATAAAATGCACTTTTGAGCCTTCATACCTCCCTCACCAGGCACATTGAAAAGAAATGAATTATACCATCTTACTGCATATGGTCATGCCTTTCTGAAGCCATGAGGAAATTTTATTCTGAAGGAGGTAAAGAAATATGTTTCAACTGGACTCGAACCCTGACAAGAGTCACAGTAGGGTTCAAGGGGCCATGCCTCCTTGCGAGTGGGTTGGGAGGCCTGGGGACAAAGGGTGTTGATACACTTATCCTTCTATTCTTCTAAGAGCGTTGGGTTTCTTGGCATGAGTCATAAGACGCACTTTTGAGCCCTCACACCCTGTGAGTGGTTTCCTTGTTTTCCTGTATTTTCCAGCTTTCTGCAACAAATTTCACCAAATACCCACTATATTGCCACTTTCTCCGCTCTGTTCACACAACAATGAATAAATCTAAAGTTGAAGCGGAGGCGGAAAAAATGGGAATTTCCTGGCTCTTGCAAGCGAAACCGGAGCAAAATGTATTGGCATAGCAAAGATGTGTGTGGAAATCCTCTTTTCTACTCATGGGTTACCGTAATTGCCTCCTCAGATTTCTGTCACAGGCATTCGTGTCCTTCTCATCTTATGAAACTTCCCCACATAGCTGACATTGGACACATTACAATGCCTTCATCAGTCTCTCGGTGGCTTTGTGAGCATTCAGATGGATGTTGCTAGCTCGAAAGATGTCAAATGCAACATGGACTCAAATTAGAAGCTTGTCGCACTTCATACCTTCAGATGTTTGCATTATGGGATGTGGAAGGTATGTGTGCCATGTGCTCTGTTATACATCTGATGCATATTCATATCTTCACTGCAGTGATGTCGTCATAAGAAGGCAGCTCAGCACGGTGTTCTAATGTAGGTCTCATCGGCTCTATTTCTTCCCTGTTCACGTTGCTTCTGGCTGATCTTCTTGTCCGGTATTGACCATTTGCCTATGTGCCATCTTCCTCCCCTCACTTGTAGAAGGAGATTCATCTACGGCAACGATTCCTCTCATCAGATTTTCTCCATGCCTGACATATTTCCTCTCATGTCAACAATGATATGGTCAGAGTAGGTGAAGCCATGGAAGAGTAGGAACTTGGTGAAGTGAGTGGTGTTATAGATTCTTGGGAGGTGCACTTGTTTGGAGATACTGTGAAGACTCCATGGTGGGAGGTTGTATGCTTCTATGGAGTGCTAACTGACATTTCAGTCACTTTCTACATCTAATCCCAGTTTGTGAACGACAACACAATCGCCAAACCATGGTCTAGGAACAATGGCCACAACTTCTTTGATATCTTCTACTGCAACCACAGCAAGAGAACTGTCTTCGGCAGGTTTGCAGCTAAGAAGAACGGAGTGAATGTCGGCTGTTCGTATTCATGATACGGGTAAATGAGAGCCAAGTGGTGCGAGGTTGAGCTGCTGATACTTCCAGGAAGAAGTATACCTCACCATATTGCATGTCAGTTTGACAGGCACCATGCAGAGAGAAGGTCCGTTGCAGATACATATGTTGCAACTGATGCAAACCTCATTCAGGGGCCGCTCAAGCTCCTTCCATCATGTGTGAGCTCTCTCATCGTTTGGGAGCTGTAGACGTGCCCATTTTGTGAACTTTCCATCCCATGCTAATGCATCCTCACCACGAATTTGCTATAGGAAAGTCAAAACAGCAGTCTTTTCCGGTCCATCAGAGCAAACTGATTTTGCTGAGGCATGCAAAAAAGCGTAAGAATTGCCTAAATCAAGAGCTCTAGCAGGCAGTGTTCGATTGGTGTGTTTCTTCATGAGAGTGGGATCGATTGACGGCAAAACCTGACATTGAACCTGCAGAACACATTGTCTTGAAAGATTTTGGTAAGGTTTCGAAGGCTGTCGAATGCAAGATCCCAGAATACCAATCCTTGGTTCGAGTGTCCATTGCATGATATAAATAAAAGGTCGAACTCTTTGAGTTTGTGCAACCTGACGGAGGAATTTATGAAGAGAGATCCTATAGAAGTTAATGTCCCTCTGATCGTATAGCTCTTCAAACTCCTCTACAAACTCAATGATGACTTGCTCAACAGAATTCAGCTCGCTTTGAGAGATCTGATGCTTTGAGAGGATTTGGACACAGTAAACAATCTTGAGGTAATGAAAAAAATATGGCCCAGGAATACATCCTTCCAGAAGACCGGGCCCAAGGCATAGAAATAGGTTTCCCTTTCTTTGGCTTTATAGTCAGAGTACTTGATATCAATGTTGCAAAGAAATTTGTCCCAGGATGAAGGAATATAAGTGCATGTGTTTGCAACCTCAATCCCATGCTGCTCCCATAATGGCCAAAGAAGAACTGCCCACGGCATTTGATCTTCAAGAGGAATATAAATCGTGGCTGCTGCAGTTTGCCAACGCTTTTGCTTTTCAGTTCCACTCCGTTGCTTGTTGGAAGGGTAGATAAGCCCTCCCCAAAGACCCAGCATGAGTTCAGGGAAGTTGACATTCAGATTGTACATTCCATCAACCATAAAACAATATGTTGGACCATCTCCAAAGGTGGGGATTTCTGCGAAAGGAGAATCACGAGCAAAGCCATATTTTCTTTGAAGAGCAGCTGTTCTTATTCTGGCCAACCCGTCTGGCCACTTGGATCTCCTTAAGATGAGAGCGGTATTCTTCTGCTGTCTCGTAGGAAGGTTTTGAGGGTCATAATTCAGGTGTTCTGCTTCAGATTCTTGGTAATCAATTGGTCATAGAAGAGTAAACTAATAGATGCTACCACTAGGTAGATGCACTCCGATCACAGCTCAACCATTTATATGGCATCCATGACGACCGGTAGTTCCCATCTCGGTTGCACAAATGGTGTCAAAGAAACCAAGTGCAATAAATGGGTGTGATCGAAACCAGATATCAAATTCAGAATCATGCACTGGGAATCCTTTAGCAGAAAATTGTTTGACCCTTTGAAAGATTGGGTATAGACAAGAATTTTGATCCCAGGGCTTGTTTGGTCCCGGAATAATTGCGAGCTGAATGATAAACTGCTGTTTGTATCTACTTCAGGAGGAAGATTGAAGTCAATCATGATGATAAAGATGGCATCTGAACCTTCTTGTTATTGAAAACCTGAGCTCCATCAAGAGAAAAAGGGAGCACAGTATCGGAAGGCAAAATTCTCTTGTTATGAACAAGTTATAGGTAATCTGAACCACAATAAATGTCGTCCAGTACATCAGGAGATGTGCCCTCTTGTGGGTATTTCGTTAAAAGTTTCTTTGTGTGCCAAACCCGATGTTTTGAAGCAGATGCTCCATCTAGAGTAGCCCAGCATGCCTGCAGAGAGGCTTCAAAGAGAACAACAAAATACTGCTGGCTTGGAATCTTCTTCTTGCAACCATCTCCTTTGCCTCGATAAGGGGATTGATGACATTTTGGACACTCAGGCAAATTGGCTCACTCCTGAGTATAGGCAATACATGTGTTGGGACACATGTCGAAGGCTTCCGGCACAATATGGCTCTTCTCCGTGATGCAACGTTTTATTCTATCAAGAGAAAGTGTGCTTGTCTCACACCGTTCTTGAAGCCAGCTACGAAGATCGTCATATAAATCCCCAGCAGCATATCCATGGCAGATGAGGAAAAGTTCAAGAGATATAATTTGCTCATACGTTAATGGAGTATACTCGTGTTTCTCATCTTCGCTGACTTGGTGGGCCCGCACGTCTGATTCACAGAGTGTTGCCTGTTGGATAGAAATATGGTGGAGCTGCTCGTCAACTGCCAAAAGATTAGCAGCCAGCTCATCCACTGGTCTGGTTGAAGGTCAATGATAACTTCCAGATCTCCAGATTACCTGCACTAACATTCCTCCATCTCTCCACAACAGTTCTCATTTTCCTCATCTCCTGGACCCTCATCCAGCTCTTCGTCCTCTTCATCCTTATCCTCATCGTCCTCCTCATTATTTTCACTCAAATTATCTTTCGGTTAGTCTTTCCCTTATTCTCCCATAGTGAGATGAGCCCATACATTTCGTACCAGTCGCCGATATTCAAGCTGCTCAAGTTCATCCAGTATTGTTTGAATGGTGTCATCGGCAGGGGCTGCAACAGCAGGAAGGCTAGGAGGGGAAGTATAGTTAGCATTGTGAGAGGTGCCAACATCGCCTTGATTACCCTACCTTTATCGTCACCAAGTCTAGCTCGACTTTGTATGCAAAACAAGCACCTACAACTCCGCTTGATTGTTGCCTAAGGTCTCTTGCTCCTCCATATTGGCCCCTGTCTCCTCCTCAGAATGGATGTCAATGCCAGTTTCATACTCCATCCGCACCATCACCTGATCTGCTTCTCGATATGAGGCATAATGGTCATACGAGCTTTTTGCAAGTTTTGCCCACTGTCCATTACAAAATTTGGAGCAATCAAACTCCCATACCCTCTTTCCACTCTCTTCCATTGCAGATTCACTGTGATAAGCAAGCGAAGGGCATACAGCTGGTCAAATTGTGATTCGAAAATTTTATTTCATGTGTTTACCCCTAGCCATATTTACCACCACAAAGGCATCCCTCATATATTATAGACCGGGAATAATCTAACACATCGTACTTTTAATATGGCCACAAAGTGTCCTTACAACTTTGCAGATTCAGATTCAGACCTTGGTTTCATACACTGGTCTGATGGTGAAGATATAATGATGTTGAAGAGTTCAATTATGCATCTCATATGTAATTTCTCTCTATCTAACTACATGAATGGGTTCCCTAACTTCCTGTTGTTAGCATCCGAGATAGACCCCTATGAACACCTGACAGCAGTCCATCGTCCCAGCAGCATATCACAGCGTACACAACGGCGTGACGTGTCTCAGACCCCCTCCTTTCGTCCTTCTATGCCACCTATAGTTCCACGAAGCCAAAATCCACCACCGGAACCTCCAGACCAAGATTTCCAGAGGATCTAAGATGCATACAATGGTGTTTTGATGCAGGCAGGTAACATCGCTTATCTCCTGTTGAAGAAAGAGGTGGAAAACTGAGAAGCCTTGATGAGTCTCTTCAGTATGTGTTTTGTTTTCATTTCGCCATGGATAACAAGAAACTGAATAATTTCCAGGTTGGCTGTCTGCAATCTTTCCTCAAACATTACGCCACAAAACAGACCTCAGCCCGCTGCTCCCTTGCATACTCAGCCCAGTACTTCCCAACAGTTCATTATCCCTGATGAATATCAGAAGTACAGCCTCCTTCCTCCCTCCCAGAAGAGACCGCCTCACAGCATTCTGTTCACCTGTGCTGAATTCAAGAAATGGAGCAAGATGACAATGAGTATATGTTGTATTTAGTATGTAAGGAAACTACATTACCTGCGAAGTGTGAGATGACAATGAGTATAAGTCCCACACTTGCAGGTTTACAAGCTTTTATAACAGAGAGATCCCTGTGGCAAAAGATTGGCCACAGTTCCAGAAAGTGCTCGAAGGAAACTAAACGTGCAAGTGTGCAAGTGGCAAAAGGAGGAGGCGCATGATTCTGTCAGATCCCACCCTTGCGAAGCAATCTGGCCATCACATCTGAGCTGATGGGACTTAATGGTGCATTCTGTCCACTCATGTCATTTCTGTCAGTCAGAGCTTCACGCTTGGGCTGATGGAATGCACCGTGCCCTGACCCTAACTCTGTTCCCCAGCCAAATTTGACTGATGGAACAGCTCTGTCGTGAAGGAATACGAGTGGGCCCTCCCAGACTTCAGAGGGAAGTTGGCTTTGTCACCTCTGCCTCCATCTGTACATGTGTTGGGCTCAAAAGGTCTTTATGACAACAAGCGAGCAACGATGATTGTGTCTGAGGAAATCACAACAATACATCGCCTAAACAGCTCGATATCCTCCCTCAGCTTGTGGGGAGATGCATAAGAGCCCATCATGAGAATTTGAACTCTTAGAGGTAGTAACCTCTGCCTTCCAAGTCAATCTGCCTGACTGAGGACAAAGATCCTCATGACGGGAGCTTGCTGAGCGGCTGACAACCCCCTACACGGTTACGTCCTAACAAACCAAGATAGGAAAGGGAGTTCCCTTGTACAGCTGGATCTCAGAGGCAAATCCATCACACAGAAGCTGATGGCTCGAAGGTAGCAACCTCTGCCTCGCAAGTCAATCTACGGCTCGAGTCATGAGCAGAGTCTGATGGAAAGCCCTCATATGCTTTTCAGCACCTCCTCTGTGTGGTTACATCTTAACAAACCAAGATATGATAAAAAGCACCATGAGTATGAAAGAGGTATCCTGACCCCAAAAGACTTTGTGTAATCAAGATGCCCTTGTATTGCTCAAATTGTGAAGACATGATACGACCCACATCGATGCAAACCTCAAGCTCATAATCAATCCCTTGAACTTTGATGCAAGACTAGACATATACACATGAAAGGCGGGCCTCAGAACACTTCTGAGATGTTATGAGGCAGCCCTCGCCCCAAAGAAAGTTGAAGGAATCGATAGAACTCAGCCTCTCACAAGGCAGTGACAATATCCTTATATAAAAAGCAAGACGGGTTTTTACCATGACTCACACATGTACTTTTGAGTTCTTATATCACCGCCCACAACAACCCTTTCAGAATTCTGAGTATACCACCAGAATACGCGTGTCGGCGCCTTTCGAACCATATGCAGCAAAGACTATTTGGAACACGAAAAAAAATATTTTCAAAACTGAGTCAGGTGACTTCTCCCCGAGGGACGAGGGGCCGCTCAGCTTGTTGGTCAAATGAGATGAATCGCATGAATCACATTTATTTCTTAGCCTCTAACTCTATGAACTGACCCCAAGGCACCTTGTGGGACAATACAGAGTGCTTTTTGCAATAGTCAATAGCCTCTTTCTCCAGATCATGATCTGCAGAATCATCATACTGCCATCCCTCCTTCTCCCTCCTCCTGATGATCGCTCGGAACTGTCTAGGCGATAAATGGCAGTATATCTCTATAACTATGGATTAGGCGAAAATATGAAAGGAAATAGGATAGAGAACAAACCTATTGGGACCAAAGCACTAAAGAAAAAGTTCTCAGACCATGGCGTCGAGTATATATATGCCCTTCCGGTTGTTGAAAATTTGCTTGTTAAGAGGTTTCCAGTTTCAAGGTTAATTACACTCAACTTAACATTACTGAACTTATCGTTGGTGACAAGATCGTGTTGAAGAGGTTCAGCATTCATAAGTCACCAAATTGCAAAAGTGACCTAACCGCACCGTATTCGAATAGAGCGCTTAGAGGGGTTACTTCGGCAGGTGAGTCCCCTCTTCCCTTTTGATGTTTCTTAGGATTACACAGGCGTTGGAACACCACCTCACTTTCACCATCCTGCCAGAACATAACGTCATAAACTCCTAGATCGTTCGTTCCCTCGCCATTTGTCCATCACGCTCGCCCTGACTTCGACGTTGTAGACTCCGCTAGACACCACACCTGCCCCAACTGGCGCTACTCATACGGCGACGACCTTGTCGTAGCGTGGGGGAAACGATATTTGTCGCCCGTCACAAAACGCTTGAACATCGTTGTCCCCACTTCAACTTGAGGGACAAAGATGTGCACAGAGCCCTTTATGCCTGTGCATACAATGCTGCAGCATATGGATACGAAAAAAGGCCCTGGTGCCCTGTGTTCAGTAAGCACGAACTAGGATTTCGAGTTTGTCGACTCTCAGCAAATGTCTGGTTATTGACAACAAATGAATAGGTACGAGCTCGCCCTATTGATGCATGGCGCTTTTGGGCACGGGCTTCCTGGTTCTATGGGGAAGGTTCGGTAGCGTGCTCATTAACACTGTCATCGATCTGTTTGTCTTTCTTTCGGGTTTTTCCACGGGATCAAGAAGAACTAGGTTTTCTGCTTCGCATCCAGCATCCATCGTATCCTTCGGACATGACACTACTGCTGATTTTGCGCTCACTGCGTTAGGCTTCTAAGCATGTCTCCATCAATTATGCTTCAAACCGGGTTGAAATAGGAGATAGGACACTCCTGCATTGTCTCCCAATGTTTCCACTCCCTTTCCAACAGGAAGTGGAGAACTTCGGACCAAGTTCCCTTTGATCAGCACTCGTGCTTGTTTTCCTCTCTCATGAGTTAATGGTCATCTTCTACAGCTACTCAAATGATGTTCGCAAAATTCGCCTGCAGCAAATCAGTGTAAGTCAACCATGCACACATCATTTGGGGACTTACCTGCTTTCCTAATGACACAGGGGCACCTCAGATCCGTCTAGTGCTTAATGACTCCCCTTTCCAGTTAGAAAACCGCGAAGAGCTCCTTTGGTAAGAAGTATGGCAGCTGCAGTCTTGAGCACTTTGTCGCCGCCAACAAATTCACCACGAATATCACTTGGGAGATTCTACTTGGAACAGCACTTGTGACGATCCAGGTTTCTAAGCCCTTGGGATGAACTGTTGGTTTCACAGATACTCGCAGAAATGCAGTCCACTCAATAGAGTGCCATATGATTGATTTCGAGGAATCAAAGAACGAGCAAGAGATTAGCGACAGTAACTAAATACGACTGAAGTGGTGTCAAAGATTGAATATAGAAGACAATGGCCCTGGGTTTCCATCGACAGAAAAAGCCCTCAAGGCAAAGCTTCCTGCCGTCTGCGTTTCTGTAAGATTCCACAACACCTTTCCCTCCGCAAGATTGTCCAGCATATTATCCGCAACGACAGTCCAGCAGCTACCTGGATAGGACTTTATTGTCGAAGTGCTGCTCGAAGCACGATCGGTCAGCTTAAGAAGCTGGTAGTCTTGTGCATAGGTGCTTCCCTGCCAAATCAAACCTGTGGTATTGTCCGCAGTGTTGAAAGACAAAATCGATGGGGCTTCAGGAACAGGATAGGCCCAAGGGCGGTCACCATTGATAGAGAAGGAATAGTCTCGCACGGAAGTAATGACGGCCTGCTCCTTCGGATCAAAGTTGGCGTCTCGTTCAGTCCATCCAGGTGCATGATAGCTGTTATCCCCTGAGCAAACTGACTGTCAGAAATTATAATTCCTCACCTCCAATCCTTGGCATCTTCGTTCTATACCACAATTGTCAACACGGAAATTATATATGGAAACAATCGCTTACGTGAACCACGAAGCCCCCTTTGACGGAGTGTTCACGCAGGGACCAAATTAGAGCACCGTCCGTATCGTTGCCCTGAACCCAGTCGAAAAATTCTGGATATTTGGCTCCAGCACTGAAGAATCCACTTTCTCCCACAATGAATGCCTTTTTGTATTGTTTCACATAGGCTGTATCGCGAGCCGTTCTCAAACGATCACCATCTACAGTCTATTGGCGCTTGCTTTATGTAGGAAAGGGAGACATACCACCGTAGTAGTGGAAGCTGATCGTCCATCAGCCCCCTTAGTAATCCGATGGTCAGTGAGTGGAGGACACTCACGAGAACCTGTGCCTGAATTAGCAAGTTGGACATGGAAGGCAAGAGCACTGAGACGAACATATCGACGGCCGGGCTTTCTAAAGCCTCGATGGCCCATCCGTTCTCTGTTGCATCCTGACGAGAGAACGTTCCATCAAGAACAAGTGTGTTGGGAGCCAGAGATTTGATGTGCTCAGCGATGGCTACAGTCCAGTTTCCAGGCACAATACCCTTGGTGACATTCTGGTTATCTAAATTAATAAAATGGTCCATCAATCACATTGTACCTCGTACTCCGAGACGAAAACACAACTCACTGATTTCAGTAAGCTCGTTCCCCGTCTCCCATGCCATAACCGTGGCATCACTGCCGTATCGAATGCCATTGACGGAATTCTCTCTCTCCAAAAGCTGGCTCAGGAAAGTCTTGAAAGCATCGACCATTGTAGGATCGCTCCAGAAGTCGATACCGCTCGCAATCGTCTCGTTATATGAAGCGAAGCCATATCTCAACCTGATCATATCGTTCCAGTTTCCCGCCCAATTATTTCCCTCATTGTTGTAATTCTAAAGCATCACATGAACTGAACTGACTGAGCGTCAGAGAGAGAAAAGGCCCACAGCGTTAACGAGAGGGATGAGGAGGCGGACACCACGTTCTCTCGCAGTGGAAAGCACTAGGTCGGTTGTTTCGAAGACCGTGGGGTTGAAGATCCAGGAGTTGGTGGCATTGTCCCATCCTTGTATATGAGCGCTATATAAACCTAGCTCAAGTCTCAATCTGTTTGCCAAAATTGAAAGCGCACTCCTTCGCTTGAACATTGACGCTCGCAATGGAAATAACATAAGGACGAGTGACTGGGGAACCAAAGCTCGCAAAACTACAATGAGAAGTCAATACTAATCAATGACGCAAAATAGTCAGAGATCTGTTACGTCTTTAAGGCGTCCTCAATTTGGAACTTGTTACTCTTGAAGAGGTTGGGTTCAGCAAGCGAAATGAATCTGAACGGCTTCCCATCCAATGTCAACCCTCCATTCTCGTCGATGGTAATAAAGGCGTCGCGGTTGATGTTCGTTGAGAATTTGTTCGCCTTCATCGAAGGTCGAAGCCGTGGATCCAAGATGTTGGGTGCACAAAAGTCGATAGTGTGGCTCAGTAGACCGCGAGTGTTCAAAGAGTGGGTGTGGGCGTGTCGCGGGTGCAGATGCCATCTGTTGCTGGAGGAGGCAGAAACGGCTGACAGAAGAGAAAGAAATTGAAGGACTGCAATAGGTACCTTCATGTTTGCGCAGCGATTGAGTGAATTTGAGAAGGAGAAATTAAGGAAGATGCCTCTCCAAAGCACGCCTACACCTCTTATATACATTGCGTCGGTTCCGTCGAGCTAGAAATTGCAGCTCGGGATCTACAGCCAAAAGAACAGGGGAAGCTGAGTGAGAGAGTCCTGCCATCCAGCCCGAACCACGTAAGCTCATTAAAGGGTACGGATTGTTTCCTCCTCCCGTCGCCCCAAGGGTTTTGCGAATGCGGCCTTGGACCAGTTTTAACCCGACGATCTCCAACCCCTCGGCTGCAACAGGACATTCTGCTGATGGATATGAGATGGAAATGGAGAAAACGGAATTACATTGAAAAGTTATGTTGGGTTATGGTCTATTTTAATCGCGTAAAGTCCATCAACAATCGTATTGTTCTCAATGTCTGTAATGCGATAACTGTGATGGAAAATTCGAAAAATTAAAATATTCCCCGAGAGTTCGAATTCATTCAAATTCGTGATTCATTCATTCGGAAAGAAACGCCTGGCAGCATGTTACAGAGTGCGTGATTCCTCATTTCGTTCACCGAGTATCGCAATCGCAATCGTCAACCCCGTACCAGGACCCCGGAACATCCGCTCAGAGGTCAGACATATTTGTCCAATTTGAGTCAAAATTTGGTGGAGCATAGATTTTTATGTGTCTTGTGAGACTCTACTGCAAAAAGCGAGTTCCTTTAGCTCAATTAGAGCGAGAACTAGGATGCTCAATCAATGAATGAGAGCTTAAACGAAAAGGAGAGACAGGAACCAGCTTATGCTAGCCACACTGAAGTGTAGGGCCGCTTATCAAGCTATTTGGTCTCAGAAATAAGACAGTGGATCTTACAGGGGCGCTTCTACGACCCTGGGAACTTACCTCGATTCTTACCGCACTTTCTGCTATGAGTGCGAAGTAAGATGATGAGGAATAAGATGAATTTACATTAACAAGTGGGCCTCTTTTATAGGCCAATGAATCGGATAAAAGATCAAACAACATCGTGGGAAAACCCGTAATACATAAGTAGATAGAAATATAGAATAATCTGAAAGCATGGAACGAAGAGGAAGCTGAAGGGAATCAAACGAGGCTCACCAGGGAATCGACGGATCTTGCCTTCCAGCTTCTGGATAAGGCTAAGATACCATGCGGTTATCTTCCCTTCTTCTCCCGACCGATTGTACGCGCTTGGAGCCGACAGGAGAGGTGTAGAGAGACGGGGGAGTTGTGAGGTATACAGTGGTCAATGTCACTTCCAAGTTAGGCAGGAGCCGCTTCCAGAATAGGAAGGTATTGCCCCATGTGAGCGGATTGACCATTGTATCTCACATGTCTAAAATGCGACATTCCGGCTCCTGAGCTCAGATTTGACCGAGTCCAAGGTGGGCCTTCTTGAGCAGGTCAGAATATCAAATGTCCACATTGGACCAAGCTTTTTCTAAATTGCTGGCTGACCGGGGGGGGGGGCTCGACTACTTTGCGAAGGCAGTAGCGCTGCTGGAGCTTCACCGAGGGGCTAGTCGCCCAGAGGGTGGTTAATGCATCATGCACTGCGAAGGAAGGCTAATGCAGGGTTGTAGATTCAAAACTTCCAGCTTTTAACCTGCTCAAACCGACCTTAAGGTTAGATTTATTTGAGTCCAAAATGGACCTCAAGATAGAGGCAGGATCAAATAATGTCCAATTTAGAGCAAAATCTTTGTGTCCAAAATGGGTCCAAAACAAGGAAATTTTAATCTAACCTCTGTGCGGATATTTCGGCGTCCTCCCGCCACACCCAATGCACTTTCATTTGGGAAGCCCGGAGATCATTGAATCGCATAAAGACTTCCGATCCGCAGAAACTTAACGTAAAGGCGACTCTTAATGCCTATGCTCAGCTTTGTGCTCTTATTGTTTCTGTTCCAATTAGTTGGTTTTCCTTTGGGCGGCGGCGGAAGACGACAGGACCAAGAGAGTAGCCGCGCAAATCTATCGCTGTTGCTATCCTTGGTTTCGATACCCCACAGCGGTTCTGCTTTCGGCGGCTTCTTTTCCCCCTTGGCTCTTTGGGGGATGGATGAACCACATAACCGTTACCGTCACCACAACATCTCATGTATCTTCAAACCCGCACCTGCTTGCCGCATATGACAGAAAGCTGTGGTTGGGGAGTTCGGATGGATCTCATGGGAGTGGGGGTGACTGTCAAGCCAAGTTAACTCGGGCGGCTTTCCTCTTATCAGGGCACATCTACGCCGCTTCTAAAGATGAACGTCAACGTTATGGGAATACGGATCTTGGTGTCTTCTGTGGCGGCAAAGTTGAATGGGTAGTATTACTGAAAGCCTTAAGCCAGCCGCTGGACTTCCATCGAATATCTCTGAAAATAAGCAAAGTCATTTGGATGCCGCGCCGTGCATCTCAATTCAGGGCGCAGTTTATTTCAATTGCCATTTCAAAGATGTCTGCGGACTCTTATGCGTTATGCAAATTGCTTGAGGTCAAAATAGTCGAAGTTATGTTGAGTCAATTCTTACTTTAGGCGGTTCGATTTGCCGCTCGGTCTCGCAACGATCACTCCATTTTGAAGGTTATTGCAGATATTACAGTTGAAAGGGATTGAATGGAGATAAGTAGTGAGCGCTACAAGCTTCGACCGCGATGATGCTTACGAGCTTACGACGTGAAGGAGTTATTTCTCACACGCTCACTTAAAACGGCGCACCTCATGAAACTTTTTCTGCTCCAACGTTTTCAAACTCAGCTTCGCTCTAAGAGTAGTGACGACGACACGCACCAACGCGCTTCCCTTTGTTGCCAGTTCCCTGGAAAAACCGTCTCCGGCTCCTCCTACACAATCTCTCACTTCTCAAGCATAATGAGAACAAGAGTGGTGAGCAGTTCTCTCTCTAGAAACCAAGCCTGTCTCAAATGTACGTCATCCCTTCTTGTTGGCTGCCGGCGATAATCAATCGTGGCAGGTCGCAGTCGAAAGGTTGGTTGAGGGTTTAACTTGAACGCAGCAGTTCTCACGAAACTGCAGGTACGATGCTCAGCAGAGCGGCCTAGCTGTAATGCTTGCAGGAGTAAATCAACCCATTATACAATTTAATCGCTGAGTTTCCACGTCAACCCATTATACAATTTAATCGCTGAGTTTCCACGTCAGGGAGCGCTAGCGCTCGAGGAGAAGATCCCTCTCTAGTTCGATGCGTGTATATCAGCCCTCCTCCTTGCGGCGACAAGGAAGAGGAATCTGCGGAGGAAGAACCCATTGTCGCTGATGGGAGCCCTGAAGGTCCGTCATTCCATTTGTGGCACCCGCTGATTAACTGGGTTCCAGATGGCCATAATAATGACCGCTATTCTTTTAGAAAGACGCGCGGAAACCTTGCGGGCGCTTTACGTGAATCACTACCGACAGTTTCAAAACGGTCGTCTTCGAAAGCTAAGCCTGCAAAGTCAACTGAAGCGAACAGCGTCCCAAAGAAGACACAGAAACGGAAACGGAAACCAAAAGCCACTGAGCCAGAGATGGATGATGACATTGATTTGGATGCAGAAGGCGGTACGGGCGATAACTTCACGTCACCACGGTCTCCTCAGTCAGTGGACTCATTCGCAATTCACAGCTCAGCCATTATTGCTTCGAAACCACAGATTTTCGGTCCGTCAGCTCAGACCTTAACATTAGCAACCCCTTCCAGAACCGCTCCCTCCAGCGATTTCTTTCCCTCTCCTCTTACGAGCGCCACAGTTTCACCTCCTTCAATTCAGACTACCTGTCCCTCACATGCCTATTCGGCTAACGAGTATTCGAATCTGCAAGCAAAGGTAGCCAATAAACTCCAAACAGTCGCGAACCAAGTCGAGTACTGCGCTCCTCCAGCGGTTCACGATTATGCATCATTCCCAGACCTCCATCAAACTGCCTCTCCAACATTTAGCAAATTTTCGGGCAGCGCTGCAGAAGAATCCACGCTCAGCGTACCTTCGTCCGGAAATCTGTCCCTATTTCACGGAAATTGGCGCCATCCCCTCAGTCCAGGTGTCGATGTTCAGGCTCAAATGCAGCTGCAATACCTCTGCCTCCAGCAACAACAGAAGCTGATTCATGCGCCTATTGCACAGCCCATTGACATTTCGCCACTACCTCCTGCAATGTCTCTACCGACACCGGGACTTTATCTTCCCCCTGTGACGATCCAAGCGACTACGAGCACTTATATTCCAGTATCTCAAGGCCCTAATTTATCTCACATTCACGCTCTCCCGCATCAAACTCAGTATCAGCGCTCAGTTGCTCCTACCCCTACTTTCCAAACTTACGTGACGGTTAATTACCAAGGTCCGATCCAGCTAGCGGAATCCAGTACACTCCCTATCATGGAGCAGTTGACGAGTTGGGGAAGAACGAGACCAAATTGTCGGGTTTAGAATCAGGTGAGCAGCATGGGTTCTATCAGCAGCAACCGGATGAAAGACATAAACCTCTGAAAGTCCAGGTCCGTCTCGCTTTTCTTGTTGCTTTCTGGTGATTCTTTGCCTATTTTGAAAAGGTGGAACAGATACAGTGACATAAACTGCAACAGTATTGCATATAACTGTACATACCACCTATATTGAGTATAAACATAAACAAGGAAGAAACTGTCATGTGAGATGATGTAAGCCCAGGCATCCTTCAAACCAGCCTCTGAAAAAGGCGTTTTGACGCCAATTGTTCCTTCCAAGCCCTTTGCATGCCGTCATCATGCAAGGCACACAATCGGAATGCTCGACAGAACGCTTACAACTCCGAACAAGACAACCAATAAGAGGAGTCCACAACTACTTGGCGATTATGGTTTCCCTCTTTCACAGGGTGAAGACCACACCGTTCTCACTCCTTTCGAGCACGGTTTCTCGCTGCTGAACGAGTCGCTCCGCAATCCGATCACAGTTGCCCTCCTCCTGCCAAGTACCATCGTCAACTTGAATTTGTTGAACCACGTCGTGTTGAATGAGCCAGGGATGAACGTTAACGTTCATAGTGCCGACCTAGTCACTCAAGGCACTACCAGCTAAAACAATGCATGCTGAGAGCAGTTTTAGGGCCGAAATTTGGCTCCGCAGCAGTGCGCCTTTGGTGCTTCTGGTGCCTAGTGGGTGCTTTTCTTTGAAAATGATTTCTGGTGCTTTTAATGCCCATTGTGTGCCTTGTCAGTGTTGCCTCACTGCCGAGAATCAGTGCTTTGCCAGTGCACGTCTAGTGCTGTTCTAGTCGTGTCTCAGTCACTGCCTAGGTTTGCTAGATTAGTCTCTTGAAATGGATAATCGCATACATTGCCCTATCCTCAATTACATTGCCAATGCCATCCGTTCAACAGCCCCCTGTTCACCCTAATCCGTCTCCAGCCCTCCCCATTCCAATGACGTTATCCTCCTCAATCCCTCCTTGTTATCGTCGTCGTCGTAGCAGTCACCCCTCTGCCCTCCCCGCAGGATCTACACCACTACCTCCACAGCTTCCGCTTGCATTGTTACCAGCACTCTCTTTGTCCTGGTCCGACTTGAGCAGCCTGAGAAGTTCCATTATTCTTCTATCGATGGAATTGAATTTCCTAATCATGACTTCCTTGTTACACTCCTAAACTGCCATAAGGACTTAGCCAGGAGAAAGTCAACGCTTACCTGATGTTGTAACATCTTTTTCCAATGATCCGCATTCCAGCCACTGTCCTTTGCCATTTTTTTTGCCTCGACCAGTTGTGCCATGGAATCTGGCTTGTCCAGCAGCGGCCGCAGTTTCTCTACGTCCTCACGCACCTTCACAACTTCATCCGGAGATGGCCCACCGGTATCCTCGGCAGTGCAGGGCGGATGTGGAAAGGGAAGAGACCACCACTATCTGGATGAGGCAGGGAAGGATTGGTAGCGCTGCCTGCCTCCCCAGAACGGGATGAAATGGGATTGGTGCCACCTACAGGTGCAGGAGCATCGTCATCGCAATGTGGAGGAGGAGTGGGACTGAGTCCATGCTCAGCAGGAGGGGAACCGTGGCTGGCACAAATGGGAGGAGCAGAACCATAGTTATATGGGGGAGGAGAAGGGAGACCACAACCGGTGTGGTGCGGAGGGGGATGATAAGTCTGATATTGTTCGACTTCGGAAGCCTTCTCTTTTGCGATCTCGATCGAATCTGCAAGGCGATCTTGAAGCTGCATCTTATCTTGGAGTGCTTTCGAATATTCAGCCGGCACCATGGTGCCCTTGAGTTCTTTGGCTGATTGTGCATCCTTGTACTGAATCAGCTTAAACAGCATCTTGCAAGAGTAAGAAAAGACTTCACGGTCACAGCATTGCTCCCACCGCCATCCAGCCAAGCTTCGACCATACTCTCCGCCAATCTCCCAATGCAGCTAAAGCTCAGAAGTAAAAGTGCTGCCTCCGTAGAATCAGGATGTCCTTCCTTCCATCGCTGATACAACCGCTGTGCGATCTTTGCACCCTTTAACACAGCTTGCAGCAGCTCTCCAATCGCCTCCTGCGAACCCACATTCTCCCATCTCCTCAAGCCGAGGCACAAATGGGAGGAGCAGAACCATAGTTATGTGGGGGAGGAGAAGGGAGACCACAACCGGTGTGGTGCGGAGGGGGATGATAAGTCTGACATTGTTAGACTTCGGAAGCCTTCTCTTTTGCGATCTCGATCGAATCTGCAAGGCGATCTTGAAGCTGCATCTTATCTTGGAGTCCTTTCGAATATTCAGCCGGCACCATGGTGCCCTTGAGTTCTTTGGCTGATTGTGCATCCTTGTACTAAATCAGCTTAAACAGCATCTTGCAAGAGTAAGAAAAGACTTCACGGTCACAGCATTGCTCCCGCCTCCATCCAGCCAAGCTTCGACCATACTCTCCGCCAATCTCCCAATGCAGCTAAAGCTCAGAAGTAAAAGTGCCACCTCCGTCGAATCAGGATGTCCTTCCTTCCATCGCTGACACAACCGCTGTGCGATCTTTGCACCCTTTAACACAGCTTGCAGCAGCTCTCCAATCGCCTCCTGCGAACCCACATTCTCCCATCTCCTCAAGCCGAACAGGGTCTCCTCCCCAAGGCTGTTGTGGCCAAGTGTATCCCCTCGAGCGTTGTTTTGCAGGCCCTCAGAGGTGTACTCTTCGTCGTCAGTAGTGATTGGAAGCTTGACATCACATTCTGCACATGTAATGGCTGCCAGAAGGCGTTTTGTAGTCGTTTGGGCAAGCGTATCACTGTCGTTTGTGTGGGAATCAGCATGGAAGAGAGGCAGTACTCCATCTATGACGAATGTGCCGAGTACATTGAGGTTAGTGAGACAGCGGTCGTCGATAACCATAGCTTTGAGCTCATGTATCATTCCGTCAGAAGGCAACATGGCCAAAAGAAGGGGACAAACTGATTGCTGCCTTAATAATGCTGGGTGGGTAGGTTTTCTTAACTACCTCGTCCTGACTGATGTTTGCCCTGAGTGGATCAGTTGGCAAGTCAGCCTGATAGAAAACAAATGAATCAGCATGATGGGGTCCGTGACACATAAAGGATGTGTGCGCACGATTGCTCTCGCTCTCTTCTTGCTCTGCATCTTCAAACTCTCTGGTACTCGTAGACCTTCCACTGGGTTGTTTAGTACAATCCCTTTTAAGTTCACGTTACTGAGAGCCGCTCACCCTGATCTCCTTCGAAAACCTGCACTCTATTTCTCTTTTCCCTCGAACCCACAAACCTGTCAACATCGTGCTTCCTCTTCACTCCTCTCATAACAGTCCAGCCTCCTTCCTGGGCATCCCCAGAGTCCTGTTCATCTTCGTTGTTGTATGAACTTCCGCTGGTATTCCTTAGCACAGATGTTACGAAGATACGTGCCATCCAGTCAGTCTTCCCAAGGCAGAGAACTGAGCTGTAATCTGCCTCGAGCCTACGAAGGATATTCGTGAGATATGTAGTCCTGCAGAGTCCAGTCTGGTTCTTAATCGATTTCGTAGTGTCCAGATAGGATTTCATGTAGAAGGTCCCATCATTTCGTATGACATCGGCGGTTCTCCTTGACAGTTGTGTTGCTGCGACGACAGTATTGTCCGTTTCGTCAAAGACAAGCTGGTGCAGCACCTGGACCGGATCGAGGAGATTGTTCTGAATACCAGTTCGCATGCAGGCTGTAGCTTGCTTGTGTTCCCAAAAGATCCCAAGTTCGTCAGCATCTTCCTTGCTGATGATGGGCCGGTATGGTTCGACAGGCTTCTTGATCCAATCGTCTGCGGAAGAATCAGCATCAGCTTCGGAAGGCGTCATCGTCCTGCTTTCTGCGTGATGTTTCGACATCGAGTTCGCAGGTAGAAGCAACTTCTTGGCCTTGTCGAGCTCCAGCTTCAAACGATCCACCTCCTCATCCTTCTCCATGTAGAACTTCTTCCACTTATCTTTATCCATCTGTTCCCTCACCAAAGAGCTCTCCAGCTCAAACGCCTTCAACTCAAGCTCCTGCACATAAAGATTCGATAAGAGGTCACCGCGAGTGGCGATTTGGATGTGAACGGAAAAGGACTCGTCTTCTTGTGACATCTCGATTGAGGTACGAACAGGAGGTTATTGAGGGAACATTGACAGTTGTTAGGTGAGCCGATAATGCAAAGAGGTGGAGGACGGAAAGCGTTTGTCATCGTCCACTTGCCCCGGCGGAATTGCAATGTCTGAACTTAACGCATGCATAATGCACATCTGCACAATAACGGATAGCCTTATTAGAATTCCAGATATAAGCATTTCCAGAGCAGAGTCTCACCTTATCTGAGCCCTTAGATATGCTGTGATGATCATAATAATATTCATTGTGAACATCGTCCTAACCCATCTTTTAATGAGTTCCACTTCTTCCAACGCCATCTCGCCTTACCATCGTCTTCGAGACACCATAAGGCTTACAAGGGATTCTTCATCACCATATCCTCCCACCAGAGCTCAAGCCAGGAAAAAGAAAGAAGAGGATGACAAGATGCGTGTCGAAACACGTGCAGCTCGACACGTTGACACCATCGTGTCTTCGGGCGTCTCTTTAAAGAACCCGAACACCAACCTCCATCTCATACATCCACGGAGCATCCCCTATGCCTCCAAGGTCCAGCTCAAGCTCCAGCAACGAAATTCCACGCACCCAGCCTCTGATATTCAGTCTTATCGCCCCAACATGGCCTAGCCCAATCTGTCTGATCTTGATCTTGATCAGGGACCAAATCTTCAACGTGAGGATGAAAGCGACAGAGAGATGGTGGATGGAGGACCCAATCTTCAAGATGAAAGTGATGTAGAAATGGGGGATGGAGGAGATTTGTTGGGGGAGCTGAGGGAAGAGGACCTGAGGCTTGCTGGGTCTGCCCCTGAAGAGGATGAGGAGGCATACTACAATCCGAATCCTGACAATGCCGCTCGCCCTGCTGGAGCTGCGGCGCTCACACATGCTACACCATTGTCGTAAGTACTAATATTCTAAGTAAAAAAGAATGTGCTAATGCTTGGACCTTGGATTGCAGCGAGGTCCGTGATATCCTTATGCCACTCTTCGATGATGGCTCTGATCACCTTCCGGCTCTTCCTCCAACTTATCAGGACAACATCCCTGAGCTTGACGACAAACAGCAGCTTACATTGGATGAGTTCCGAGTCTGGCATCGAAACAACGACAAAGAAGCAAGCTATCAGGGTCACTATCAGAATTGGACATGAAATGCATACCCTCCCAGAAGCAAAGAAGATGGTCGCTGAACTGAGTGGGTTGAAAGGAGGGTGGTTGCCAATGTGTGGAGCGTCTTGCAGCTCCTATCTTGGGAAGTACGAAGGGCTGCGGTAAGACTCATCTCTTTGTAGAATGAATGGACTTGATGAACTCACAAACTGCTGCAGATGCCCGCACTCTCGCAAGATCAATGGACAGATTGTACTCTGCGATAGACCACGCTATGCGATTTCGGTTTGTCGTCCTCTCGTTCCTCAGCTTCGCCCCGCTTGTCAGAGCAAACCGCCGTTATACCCTCTTTACACTTGGCGTACCTGGTCCCAACAATCCAGTCGACATTCAATCTTTCTTCCTCCCCTTCAACCAAGCGATGGCGAAGCTAAGTGGAGGATTGTGGATGTGGGATGCAGCTTCTCGGAAGTGGTTTGTTTGGAAGGGATGGCTTATCAACAAGCTGGGTAAAGGTCTCTTTGCAATTACTGGATATTGCACTGAATATTTAATGTAGGTGACATGCTCGGTTCTGCGAAGGCAAATGGCTGCACTGGCCATCAAGGAAAGTGTGGCTGCCACTTTTACAAGCTTATCGGTCAGATCCTGGGTCACCATTACTATTACCCGTGTATATCGATCCCACAGGACGACGGCACTCTCCCTTCATATCGCCCAGCTGCTTATGACCCTCTCAATCTTCCGAATCGCACCACGACCAAGTACACACAAACAGCAAAAAATCTTGCACTAGCAACCACACAAAAAGCACGAGCAGAGGTCGCGCGCGATAGTGGTGTCATCTCCATTACCCCTGTTTCCGGATCCAAGACATTTCGTGATCCTTGGACATTTTTTGCAGGAGACCTTGCCCATCTCCACTGGAAGAATGATGCCGAACTCATTTTCGACGCTACGATGGGGATTAACAAGCAAGAGTCTCTTCCTGAGCCCTGGCACCCAACGCAGCAAGTACAGGACGAGTTTGGCCGCATGGTTGAGCGCTCTAAGGTCGATATTCCTTATGCCTTCTCTCAAGCAGCTCCTCGGAACACACATCGATTCCGAAACACCCAGTACAAGATGCATGAGTGGTGGGATGTTTATGACTGGTTGCTAATACCCTGTCTTCTCCTTCTTGGTTTTCCACTCGACATCTTACATGTTCTCGATTCTTTCGTTTGTAGCTGCAGGCTTGCATGGCAGCACGAGATTAGCGAGCAGGAAAGGCTCAGAATCCGCGAGCTTTTTGCAAGCTTCGCCATAAATTGGGAGAAGGTGCACGTTCATGGAGATTGGACTCAGCTTAGTCGTATCCGCATGTGCATCCAACATCTCTTGTGTACCGCCGACTGGATCTCTGGTGGGGACCAGGGATTCTCTACTCGCAGTTCCCGATGGAGGGAATGAGTGGATTTCTTAAGAAACGAATTAATCAGGACAACATGTACCAGGAGAACCTGCTGAACCAAGCTCTCTTGCAGGAGCAGATGAATATTGTTGATATTGTGTATCCAGCCCGAAATTCGATTTATGAGATGGCAGGTTCTCGATTTCAGCGCTTTTCTTCCATCCACTCATGTAACTCAGTTTACTCGCCTTGCTGGGCATCGATTCCTCTCACGAATCTGGCAAAGCTGCAAGGCACCAAATACAGCACCAAATGGATGGAGGAGCTTGCTTTGATTCGAACCTATTGTGACTCTCACGGAAAGAACCCCGATGGGCTGGACCTGGAGAAGATTTTGGCACAGTGGGAACACTGGCGCCGGTGTGCTTTGGCTAATGGGGATGTTATTCGTTCACGGAAGCTGGAAAGGTCATGGAAGTTTGAAGCACACAAGCACATTGTTGGTTAATCTGTCTTACTATCTCTTCTAATGAGAGAAACAAGGCATTGACAACACTGGAGAGACCTTCTATGGTGAGGCAGTTGTCTATCTTCGAGTCCCACAGACTTTCTTCGACCCCGAAGCAAGCCCAGCTGCCAACAAGCTCTTTGCCATTACTCAGCTTTTCAGCAAACGACGTAATCTCTTTGAAAGCAAAATCTTCTGCCAGTGGAGCGATGAATTCTGCCTTGTGCCTCTTGATCAAGTCATACACTTGATCGGGATCTTTCAAGCAGAAGATGGAGAGGGAAGAAGGTTCGTTTGGATCCTTCACTGTCACCACTCCGACGCACTTATCGACCCAGTCCTTGAGCCAGAGGCAGATAAGCTCTTCTTGAAGGAGATGCAGGTCAGAGTGACGAGATGGATCTTCCGGACTCAGTTTAGCCTCTCTGTTTGCTCACTTCTTCACTTTGCCTGGGTTTCTTGACTGTAAGCAGTATTATACTGGCATAAACTAATCTACTTCATTTTTTCATTTACAATTCGCTAATTTGCATTTCTATACATTATATTAGATATAGTCTATCAGAGATTCGGCACCTTTTGGACAGGATTGCAAGCAGAGTCTCTCAGGACTTGCACTGGGCTCATGCTCAGCATCCTTCAAGCTCCTTCTTGTACCCAATAAAACTACACATAATTCTCTCCTTCCACTAATTAGGTCTATAGTTGTGGTGCTCCAGGTGAGCAAGTGCCTTTACCTTTGCAAGCGATCGAATGTGCCTGATATACATGTCCTCCTGGCCCTCATCAAAAGCCCCTTGATAACGTTCAAAACAAATTGCAGTTCTCGAAAGCACTGGGCAACACTGGCATCTGCACTTTTTCGGCCAACTACACTGACCACTCACTACTTAAGCACTGAGCCAGTCCTGCAAGTTTCCAGGGGCTGATTGCTGATGGATAGACACAGGCACATAAACCTCTGCCAAAGAAGAAGTTCAGATATTTTATATTGTTTTTGTCGAAGCAGATCTTAAGCTTCTGGGTAACAGCGAGTCTTTGCATTGACCGATGACGAATCTCCTTTAGAGATTGATGTACGGCCTACTAAAAAGGTGCGTTGAGTATCTTTCCAGCTGTTTATCATTGATGTTTCATAGACTCTTCCTCAAATGCGATCCAACTCGGGAGACTCTACGCAAATGGCTGCAAAGAAGAAGGACAGGCGGAAGGCAAAATGTCGAACCAAGAAAACTGTTCTGCAGATGCATGTAGAGCTCAACGCAATGGGACCGGAGACAGGAGGAAAGGAAGCAGAAGAGAGCGTGCAAGGATAGATCGTGAGGGGAGGGGTATCCAGCTGTCTTCAATTGTTACAAGGTGTGCTTTAACCGGTCCATTTACCTTTAGTTGGTATGTAGCATGATCCTTTGATGCCTGCCTATCCACGCGGAACAAAGGACAACAAGTACAGGTATATGTGCCTGCTTTGCAGGTAAGCTTTACATCAATCGTCTCTTTTTGAGTGATGTCTGACAATGCAGCGGTAGCACAGAGCGGAACATCCACAGTAACAACTATTCGAACCTGAATACCCACCTCCATGAATGTCTCCGCCGTGATCTCGCTGCCTCTAAGGGCACCACACTACCTCCTCAACCAGCCAAAGTCCTCGCTCGACAGAAGAAGATCCAACCAGAGGACCCATCATCCTTCACTTTGTTCAAGATGCTGAGTACTGCTGAGGTCTTCCAGAAGTCGGTGGAATGGATTGTCCGCTATGATCATGCTGTAAGCATTGTTGAAGAACAGGGATTGAAGGATGTCTTGGGGATTTTGAGGCCAGGAGGCCCACTTTACAGAGCAATGACAGCAAGCAAGTGGGCTGGCCGCTTGTATGATGCACTTCAACTGGTTGTCCAGGGCAAGCTTGATATAAAGCTTCCATCCTATTTCAGCATTTTAGCAAAACTGATCCTAGTGCATAGATGCTCACAAGCATGCTCCACATTGAACACGATGGCTGGAGCAGCTTTGGGAAGCCTCCACCATATCCTTGCCATTGTCGCTCACTACATCGACACTGATTGGGTGAAGCAAGAATGAGTTCTTCGAAGCTCAATTCTGAGCGGATTATCAACAGCTCCTGTCCTTGCACGCAAAATCTCGAAGACAATTGCGGACAAGAATTTGGTGCAGAAATTTGGCACACACACTCTTTTTGTTTCTCTGTTGTTTGATTCTAATAGCGGTACTGTGTACAGGAAACATTGGATCAGACCAAGCTTCCAATGGACTCGCTGCCCTTCCCTTCCTCAAAGCCAACCTTTTGTCTTGCGGCCATCTGTGGCAAGCTCAGGACTCCCATGCTGGATGTACCGTACATGCTATCCACCTTGTAGCAAAGGCGACTTTGCATGCTTTGGGTGTAGGACCCTATTCCGATACTTGTGACATGTCCAATGCATCTGGTCTACTGGACATGATGGAATCAGATGAGGTAGAGTTCGAAGATGATGGCAGCATATCTGTCTGCAGCTTGGATGTGGAAATGGATGTGGTGGACGGCGTAGATACAAGGGCATGTGACACAACAATGGCATAGGGATTGGTACCTAGAAAGGCAGATAACTCGGCAAGAGACAAGGTATACACTCGTGATAAATTGACTCCCACTAGTGAGCAATGTTGAGCATATAGGCCGCATGCCTTTGCCTGATGATTCGTACTTCTGGTGAACGGATGCATGCTTTCAGAAAGGTATCATGAGAAACCTATCCCCTTGGTCACACCCAGCGCAATCTCCTCCCTCTCAAGGCTAATGATACATGATGGAATTCAGAGCACAATGTGCTAGTGAGAGCATATTCCATCCGACATGTAGGTAGTCTTCTTTGTCAACTGAGCTTATTTCTTACTGATTGCTGGCAACAATAGGCACTGCAGAGGTTCTGTGTAAAATACTGCACTACATTCGGTGTTTATGCTCTTAGTGCACCGGAGTGGAAGCAAGTGAATATTATTGCCGTTTTTTTTAAAGTATGTTAATCAATTCCCTTCTTTAATAAAGCTGCTCTGTCTGACACCCGCTTCCGTAGCCATACAAGGATGCAACGATGATCCTGCAAGCTTCGGCATCACACCTTGGAGATGTGATACCAACACTTTATTGCCTTCGAAAATCTTTGAGATTGTCCAAGATCCTACGAAGGTAACTGTGAAGCACGCTGTCAATATGAGCCTTACGAAATTCGATGCCTACTATGATCCGATGAAGACTAAGAAGTGCTATATCATGGCAACCGGTCTGTCTGTTTATTTGATCACAGTGAACCCACTTGCTCATGGCACCGCAGCTCTTTCACCATACTACTGACTAAAGTTCTTCAATAAGCTTGGAACGGATGTCTACAAGCTTGCAGAAGGAAAGCAAGAATATATCAGGGTTGTGACTCTAACTGCCAGTCTACTGCATTGGAGGATTTATCAGAATGTGAAGCTGGGGTAACCGTTGGTCCACATGAGTATGACAGATTCAACTTAACAGCACAGCTTGGTGAAGGGCAAACTGACTTGAGGTATTGGAAGGTGCGTAGTTTGCTGTTGTTCCTGGGGGAAAACACTGAGCAGGGCTCTATTAGCTAAATGAATCACTCTATCCGACTTGTGCCATCATGGCACGGAACTTCCTGGCTATACCAACTTCCAATGCTGGTGTTGAAAGGCTCTTTTCATGGGCTAAGTGGATCAATACTGATAAAAGAGCTTCCAGGACGGCAAAGACACTTGTGGAGCTGATGACTGCAAAGGCTTGGATGATACAGGGAGTGCAAGTTCCGAAAGGGTGGTGCATAAACATGAAATAGCTGGTCTTTATGGTTTTTTCCCCTTCATTCTGGCTCATTCTTACCACATTATAATATTATAGGGCTTATAATGTAATTTCATTTAAATTACTGAGCATTTATGATAATCCCATGTCTGAACATTACAAATATAATGTTAGATCTTTACACTACAACTTCTAACATTACAGACCTTAACATTATATTGTAATGATGGGAGCACTGATCTTGATAGCTTTGCATATGCATAGAACAGGATGCGATCAGGTCTGTCGTCCCATAAGCAACGTTTATCTGCTGACAAGGCATTGGCAGCGACTTCAAGGATCTACATAGCTCCCGAAGGAGTCTACATCTGTCCAAGAATGCTGGGTGGGAAAATCCAATCATTGACTTAGGACAACCTAAGGTAGTAAGTAACCTTGAGTTTCCTGTAGACCGCATTAAAATGTAAATCATCAGACAAATATTGTCAAAGAACAACTTGCCAACAGTTGTTTGAAGATCAGCCCAGAAGATCGGGAATATTGTATCAACTTCATTACAATGCAGGGCACTGGAGATCCGACTTTGGATTTGGATCCTGACATTATCAAATTACTCCAGCCCCAGTTTCCGAGACTCACAACGAATTTCAGGCGGGAGTTCTACCTCTTCTATCTTTGCCAGATTCTGTGCAGCAAGTTTCTTCAAAGGGATCTTAATCAAAGTCATGCCGTTCACTTTCTAAAATAGCAAAAGACACTCCTTCTGTTCTGGGCAGCCTTCTTGTCATTGACCACTTTCCACAATCTGTTGCCGGGATGCATGACAAGAGGCTGCTCCTTAAAATGAGAGACACTTCAGTATCATTTTCACTTGTTAATAACCCCATTCTTTCACAGATGGGTGAACAGTATTCAACCAAACTATAGCATGCTTGAAGAAACAGCATGCAGAACAGATCTGTTAACAGAGCTCTATGCTGATATTCAAAAGAAAAACATAGAGATTCTAAAGACAGCCGACAACATCAGTCTTGGTCTTGATGGATGGGAAGATCAGCAGAAGAGATCCATTTACCTAACGCTTGAAATGGTAAAAGGGCATAATCCTATTATCCTCGAGCTCCAAGATCTCAGTGATGTCCGTCATACTGCTTCCTATCTGCAACAGTTTGTTAATGAATCAATTGTTAGAGCTGGAGTTAGTTGGGAGGCTGTTTCATCTCTGTTTACGGATTCACCTTCTACAATGGTGAAGTTAGGGGCAGATCTTGAGAAAGAACATCCTTCGTTGTTTATTGAACCATGTTCTCTGCATCACTTCGCTCTTTGATCCGTGATCTTTGTAGTTTTGTCAAAGCTTCCGCACTTATTAAAGAAAATTCTGCTGTTACTCGCTTTTTACAACTTCTTGACCACTTACAACAGGAGAGAGAAAGGAGAAGGGAAAGAATTTCCATGGAGAAGAGGTGGAAGACACGAGTTGGAGATGTAACCCATCAAGGAGATTGAAGGTTTGCTTTTTCCAATTTCTTGATGATCTTGCAAGCTATTTACAATAATACCGTACATTACAACGAGCTGGATATCATTGGAGACCTTGAGGAAGCTTGATGACCTGATGCACTGATCCTTGGAGTATCCATGTTGCTGTTGTGAACTCTTCAAGAAAAAAGGTCTATGGAGCTTCATTACTAGACACCAAAAGTAAAGCAAGAACCACATATTGAGACCCATCCATACTAGCTGTCAGGGTTGGGTTCCATTCCATAACAGGTAATGAAGAGTGTATGTTTCTGCCAATGAAGAGGAGGAAACTGATTTGATGTTGTAACCTGTGAACTCCAATGGGAGATGGCTTAATATGTCCTGATATTGCCATGTAACCATAGTAACGTCAATATCCAATCAGCAAGATGAGGAAGGAAGGGGGTGGTAAGAAACAGAAAGTGGGATGAAGGAAAGAAGGGAGGGTGCATTCATAGCAAGAGAACTGTAGAAGCGGTTGGCCTGATCACAGGTTCATGCTTATCCCTTTGCTCCGGCCCTTTCAAGTATGGATCTTGCAATGATCAATGCCTTGATCATTCAGCTCTCACAAGAAGAGCCTTGGATAAGAGTCTTCAATGGGGCACTGGAAGGAGAAGTACTTGGGAAGTAAGTTTCTCTTCAGCTGTTTCCTTTAATAAAGAGAAGGCACAAATTTCATCTGCCTTGATAAAAGACTTGTACATGATCTAATGGTAGAGGATGGTTAGTTGGAAGAGCTGAATCCCCACAGTCAACTTACTAGTTCACGGTGAGCCAGCAATTCAAAAAAATGCCGTCTTAATAGTTTCAGTTAGAAGGGATATGAAAATGTGTTTAGTATATCGTCAGCTACAGATCCCTATTTGGATAAACCACTAATGACTGTCTCATAGAGCATATTGAGTTTAAAATGGGGATGTTTATGTCCCTTTGGAGAGAGAGATGAAGAGCTTATGGAGTGGTGGCAACGTCTATCTGATATGGAAAGGAAGTTATTAGATATGAAGCAGAGCTATCCCAAGTCAAGCGGAAAAAGACAATATATTATTAAGAACAAACTCAATGCCTTTCTGGGTCTGTTTACCACAATGGGTCATGGCCTTTCTGGTTTTTACATTCTCGTCTAACTCTGCTGACTCAGATCTTTTATCAGATGCAGAAGGGAGTTTGTTATCATCCATGTGGAGGGGGGTATCAGGGTTTGGTTATGGGGATCCCTTGGAATTGGAGGAGGAGGCCTGGAGGTAGCAGAAGTATTTGTGGAGGGAGAGAAGATGTAGGCGCTGGGTTTGAGTAGTGGTGTATTTTTTTGTATGATAGGATAGTGAGTGCTACTTCCTGTTGCATTTGACGACTGAGTCTGGGCCTTGACAATCTGACGTTGGTTCCAATTTCTGTCCAATTCTGTGGATTGTTCCTTCCATTCTCTAGTCATGAGAGTGGTGTTGTTGTGGCTACAGACAGGAGCAAGTTGTTCAAATTCCAAAATATATTCTTCACTTCCTGTCTTGTTTGAGTTTGTCAAGTTTGAAGCGAGCTGTAGCAGGTCGATCTTGATCACCAAAGTTGAGTATCACAGTTTGAAAGTCTCAAAGTCTGAAAAGACAACGATAAAGTCCTTTCCTGGTTGCTGAAGGGAATCCAGCCTGATTTTAGCCCACTCTACAGCTGTACCTTCAGACATGAACGAGACATAGAGGATTTTTCTCTATTGGAAGGAAATTCATGGGATAGTGCTGTGTAGTTGATGTAGAGGGCATTGAGAAAGTGATCGGTCCAATCTCAAGGTCCATTAAAGACTTTATGAGGGTTTAGGTTGATGATTGTTTTCTGAAAGGAGGATTCATTTGAGGGGGTTGGAAGAGCCTCTCCGTGCATGGTGCATGGTTAACAAGGGGAAACCCTTGGGTTCCTAAGCTTGGAGGAACTTCCTATACCTACCCGCATGTGAGCCCTATGGGTAGGGGGTGGGGAAAGTCAGGCGTTTGATGGATTCCCAAATCCATATACCTAATCACCACTTCCCGGACTTTCAAACCATTGGAGCTTGAGGAAGGCATAGAATCAAGGAAATGAATAGGAAGAGGGAAGAGAGAAGAGAGAAGAGAACTCCACAGGAACCTAATAATGTGTAACGTGTTAGTATCTTTCGGCTTGATTGGAATAGCAAGGGCCTTTGGATGATTCATAAATTCTTTGTACTGAACCTGACCTAGAACATTGCTAGAAAAGAGTGTATATACCAGTAGAAGAGGTTGAAGAACATGCCAGTAAATAGTGGCGAGCATACTATGTAGTTGTCAAAAGAGTGAGGACGGTGTATAGTGCTGACACTTTCCTCGCAAATTAATTGGGTCTTTTGTGTTCTGGAAGTACTCACATTGAGCTTTTAACGATAGAAATACATGTCATTGCACTAGATATTAGAAAATAACTAAGAGGAAGCTGACAGGGAGCATCTGGAGGAGCCTGGAGGAGGCAACACATCAAGGAGGAAGTGTACATTGAGCATATGCCTCCCGGAGGAGGGTCGAAGCTCAACTTATGCCTCCACGGGCCTCCACAATGTGATTTGAGATACAATTACCTCCATGAAACTACTTCTGCCCTGAGGATGAGCCATTTTACTGATCTGGGAACATTGTGGGAACAACAGAAGCTGAGTATGTCGCCTTCTCGCATGCTGCTCGTGAAGCTATTTGGCTTCGAAAGCTCTGTACAGACCTAGGAATCAAAATAACGAGCCTACGACAATCAAGGAACCATTGCTCTTGCTCACAACCCAGAATTCCACTGACACACAAAACATGTCGATATCATCCATCATTTCATCTGTGATCAAGCTCGATCAAGTTGAGACACAAGCTATGTCAGTTGCGTACATCCTTAAGGTTTGACAATTGCACCAGCCCTCAACGTATCTCCACATGTTTTGCCTTCAAACTGACGACGACATTTGCTTAATCATGACCCTAGGGATTGCAAATTGGGTCGGTTCAATCTCTGAAAATTGTTGAATGATGCAATGATTCATTGGACGATTTTACTCATATCTTCCAGTCAACGATAAACTGACAAAGGACAAATTTTTGGTATCAAGAATCCCAACATCACGCCTGGTGAATATATGAACCAGAATACTGATGGATAAAACAACAATCCAACCTCACACATACAAACCCGAAAGCTAACCAAAAATTACCATCCAGTGATATCAACAGTATTGCGATCAAGGTCTTTTTCGTAGATCGACTACTCCCGTTCGTCGTGGCGATCAGGACCCAGTTTTGAATCGATGTTATGCATCTTGGGGAGCTAGATTATCGATTTCAATCCTCAGACCAGTCTGGGAATTGAACGTGATGACCCACCTCGATATCATGCATTTCAGTGTGTTGGAGTGTCCCGATATGAACTTGCATACCAAGCTCGAGGTCGGATCCCTAAGATGAACACACGAATAATCAGGTCAATTGTTCAGGGAAGAGGGGTGAAGGCGCACCTGTGGTTGACGCCTTGTCTTGTGTGTCCCAATCGTGTTGGTGGCCAACCTGTCCGTTCTGCTTTCTGAAATGGTTTCTGAGGCGCTTGTGCCGTGTGCGCGGACGATCGACTTCCGAGAATTGAGGAGAAACTATAATGATGTCATTAGCGTGCGCAGGTCAATGATCGATAAGGTGGGATTCACCATCATAGAACATGCGTATACCCTTCATCCCATGTTTAGATTAATCTTGGAGTAAAGATGTTGACTCTACCTGACGAGAACCATGTTGAAGATCACTGAGGTCAAATCAACAGTTCCATCGTAGCTGCGGGAGAATTTAGCCATGGACTTTTGTCAATAATGCACGGCGAACTTGTGAAAATGCTGCAAATTCATGAGACATCTCTGTTCCTATTGATGAAGGGAGAAGACGTACCGAGATTCAGGGCAGCAATGATTACGGCCTTCAAGTCATCGAATTACTTCTATCTCTTGCAATCGAATAGCGGACTTACTGGAACAGCACATTGGATGGAGAGTTTGATCAGTGCGAATATGAGGTTGCGAGTTCTGGAACCGTGTAGGCTTAGCGATCGTTTGGAGAGATCAATAAGCAATCCTACTGAGGCAAAATAGCCTTTTTTGTTTGTGTGAGGAGAAAGTAAGCCGTGCACGCGGCGATGAGGATGTCGCCTGCTAATACACCGCTAGATTCAAGCGTGTGAGCCTGCCTGTTTGATTTGTGAAAGGGACGGTATCGCACCTGTAGTGACCAGCGAACCAGCGTGCGATGAGATTGAACTTGGCTTCCGTGATGAGGATTGTCTGCGGCCCTTACCCTTTAGACACTGCACTGCCTAAAGGTTTCACTCACCACAATGATGATGGAAATATACGAGAAAATGAGGACCGCGACGATGATCGTGATAATCCACCACTTCCTACAGATTATGTATAATCGATATAAGAAGTAAGCTTGACTGTTTTATCATTCGCAGTTGTCAGTCCTCCTCCTTGTTTGTTCGTAGCCAAGGCGTACACATAGAGACCGCAAGAGGCGTCCTTGCCGTGTATTAGCTGTGAGTAAAAAGAACGAGGGATGAGAGACATACTATTAAAGTGAAGGCACTCTGCCACCACTCTGTGTACGATAGGAAAATAGCGCCTTGCAGATCCTGCAAGCAGTTTGGGGACAATCGTTCTATCGTTGCAAGGACTCACCGTAAAAAAAGCCACAAATTGGATCCAGCGGGTTACACTGACGAAAAGTGTCAAGCGGAGGAAGCTGGGAAGCTTTGAAAATGCTCACAAAGAATGAATGCTCTTCAGGAGCTGAGTGATAAATAGTCCTGCGACGACGAGTTTCAGCCAACGATGATCGTCCTTGTAGTGCTGATAATCTTAGCAGGTTCCATGAACTGTGTGCTAACCAGTGTGAAGAAGAATCGGCTTACAAGTGTGAAATTGTGCAAGAAGGATGCCATAAAGAATGAACTCGAGTGAGAGACCTATAAACCAGGGGCCTTCCAACGAGGAGCATCAAGTCATGTTCACCCGATCTCCCAAGCGGAGAGAAACTCACCAAGCAGTCGCCTCGACTGCTCGTACTCCTCATGCGTCATATGAGGTGAATGGAAAGGCATCTTGCTCAACCGCACGAAATCAGCAGCAACGGAGAAGAGACATCCAAGACATCGGGGCAGGAGAGATTGTGATTATAAAGCTCGTTGCAATTTCTTCTGGTCACCACCCACTTAGGGACCCAAGCGGCGGTGCGGTAGCGAGTTTGGGCAAGTATTCAAGCACAAAATTAGTTAGAATATATTATTATTATTATTTTATTCTTAATGGTGCGTGCTTGTGCTTGGTGCGTGGAGACTCTCCATTTGGCGGCGTTGTTTTGAATTGCCATCGTTCCCACATCTTTGTTGGCGTCAATTTTGGTGTGGTTGTTCTGTCCCGCGGAGAGTACCCGAAGCGAGCCCACTGTCAACAGACCGCACATTTTCCGAAGTCGCGATTTCATATTAAACTTCGTCTCCATGCCTTCGCTGTAGCAAGACAGTGAATCTTGATCATTCTTAGAGAACGAGGACTCCGTCCAGCTCCATCCTTTGTTCTATTCTGCTCTTCCTATTTGTTCAAGGTTAAGGTCGGAATCATCGACCTCTATAACTTTATCTTGTCAGGTAAGTATTTCCTAGAGAACAGGTAAGTATGGAAAATGTGGCAAGTTGGGGGGCATTGATAGGAATTGAAACTTTTAGGTTGGGACTTGGTGACCTGCACCGTATGAAACGAACAACGAAATTGATACAGGGCAGGAGATGGTCGCAGTGCACCTTCACGATGCCACCTTCCTACAAAATAAGAGACCTCCAACTTCTGAATAGCTTCTGAACTCGTGCTCATGCGACTCTAATCGCCAGCATGTAGAATCAAGAAACATATTCGATTCTCAATGAACATTGGGGGAGGACCACCTCTTTCCCACGTAGTTTGTAGGTGAGAGTGAGAGATAGGAAAAGATAATTACAAACAGCTAGCTTGGCTACCACGACGTAAATATTACTTACTCACAAGGCAGCAACATGTCCAGTGGACCAGGAGAGTGCGTGCGACTTCAACAGCATCGAGAGTCTCGAGTCCTTCGTTTATGACCGTGTGAATGTGGGTCATCTCTCCATCCTTGATACACTATTGGTCATCGCACTCGATTCCAGGAATCCAATGCCTGCGGTTGTTCACGCGGGAAGTACTAATGGCAGTGCACGCAGGAACAAAGCTGATTCCCCTCCCAATCAGCATTCCTGAGGGATTAGGCTCTAGCAGTATATATCTTGCTTGGTAGTCAATACGTGGGTCGTCCGATCACAGCATTCTTGTCAGGTCCACTTTGACAATAATCTAGATTCGGGCTTCTAAAGGAAATCTAAAGCTGCTACACCAGTTAGCGCCGTGAATCAGAAATATAAAGGCTCTTCGATGTAAACTTTGCTTTTCCTCGTCACAGCTGCCTGCAACAAAGAAGACGGCATGTCACCTCCTGCCCCCACATCTCCAGAACAACCAGACCTCGCCCTCCAACCTGCAGCCATCGAGGACATACTCTCTACTAACCATACCTACCTAACCGGCTTGCGCTTTTCTACCTTTGTACATGAACGACATTCAACTGGAGGATGGCAGCTTGCTATGCAATCTACGGTTGGGATTTCATAGTTACTTTCCCTCAAGAATACAAGACACTTTGGAAAGCACAACGTTGGACCGCCAGTCCGAGCTGCCTTCTTCTTCAACCGGCAACTCTCTCCTCTCCAACACTCACTGCGTACATGGAAAGCTTATATGAGAATTATCAAGTTACTGGGGTCTCTTGGACTTCACATTGTTCACGTGTCTTGCCTGGCTCAAAGTTGACCTGAAGACTTGTGACAAAATTTACCTTATCAAACCAGTTGGTGGTATTGCTGTCTTTTGTGCGTCCCCATTCGTGTCTCAAGAGAATCCCTGACGCATTGTAACCGCAGTTAGTTCCGAATTCCTGCTTGCCGCAAGGCATGGGCAATATGGGCTCGTCGAGGATGGATCCCTTGGTTCTTTAGTACATTTGCGGGAACTGGTTCCGCACTTGAGATCTCGGCAGACAAGCCACTGCGTTTGTATGTTTTTTTTAATTCGGAAGAGAGAGGCTGACAGATTTGAAAGACCCGAGGGGTTGAGAGGGTGCTTTTCTATCGGAGGAGGTCAGAGGTAGTTTGTGTTCATGTCAATCTGGCATGAACGAAGCTGATGTTCGACTTGTCAAAGCTACCTATGGGTTTTTTGGTTCGTGCTAGCGACGAGTTGTGAATTACATCGTTGCTGATATCATGGCAGTACACGATGCCGATTCTCCTCTATGATACGACGGCAACCATATTTATAATCATGTCCGTCACCGTCACTTAATCCCCCCCTTGACTTATTTCCAAGTCGTCAACAGACCGCTCACCAATCATGAATCAAAGAAACCGCCGAAGCATGGGAAGAATGGAGAAGCCCTCTCGACTACGACACCAAGACGATGGCGTCGATGTTGATGTTGGTGTCAATGCGTCCCCAGTCAGAGCTCGTATCCGTACAAAAGCGTGTCGCGACGGACCTCGAGAACTGGCGACTACTGGAATTCCTGGATTTGTGGAAATTGCTGTCTGTGCTCCTTGCGGTTACTTTTCTGTTGTGCCTGGATATTGCTGATTCTTTTCAATGATGGGATACACTCACCTTTGTTTGTGAATAGCATGCTAGCTACTGGCGTTGCGGGTTTGGTAACGACTAACGATCCAAGTGACACTTCCAAGATCCTCCTCGGAACCTCATCAGCAAATTCCCTGGCCCTATGGGGGCCTATCATAGGAAGCCTCCATAGAACGTCCAACGAATCTCCTATGGCGCTATGCGGCGCTATGCACAACTATGGGTGACTCATGCTTACCTGTTTCATTGGACGGTCTGGCTTGGATACAACTTTGACCGGAGTGCGATGCATATGCATCATTTCAAGAGACTAGTGGTACCTTGGTCTTGTCCACGTCTGCTTTCTGATTGAGAACCCACAACCTACTGGAGAACCAGAATGACTCACCGCATTCTGCCGAGGTCGCCCCGAGGGGCTCATTCCAAGAAGTAAAAAAACCGAAGTTCAACTTGCCGCAAACTGTCAACGTCGAACATTCATCCCTTCAATGATGCTTGTCACATCAACTTTATTCTCCGCTTGTCCTCCCACCTCCCAACGCTCTCGCACTAGTCTAGCTACTTTTCTTGACCTCCAGCAACTCGAGCAGGGAGAGTTGCTCTCGCTGTAAGTTCACTCCTTTCTTACTCACATGTCCTTCAAACAGTCATCGTTATCTAAGCATGTAATTGGATTGGGGACAAGAAGCATTTATTGGTATTGAGGTGAGTACTATGTGAAGTGCAAGGGATGGTTTTAAAGTGAATCCCTTAGTGTGGAGAGGTCAAGATCTCCCTTTTGCAACCTTGTTCCGTGACTCACTGCAATGGTTCAACATGCCAGGTCCTGCATCGAAGCCTGAGGTGAATGCTTCAATACTGTTTTCCCATGCCCCTGGACACTTGGTAAGTGGTAAGTGGTCTCTGTGGGTGTGGACGATACAACCCCCTTTTGATAGTGTGACGACAGTGTGTACATTACCAAGTATATTTGTGTCAACAATACAATGATTTTTAAAGCATTTTTATGGCATGAGCTTGAGAACAAACCAATAAGACAGTGAGTCACAGGCATAGTGCCTTTGTGCAATATGGCCCATAGGGCGACCCTTCCTATGGCACTATAGAGGGTCTACCATAGAGCCTATGTGACAAAATGCCTATGAGCTATGATAGGGCTTATAGCACCATAGACATTGCCCAGGAAAGTGCTGATGCTCGCCGACACATTCCACTCGATTTTACCTTTTCCTCAATACGAATTCTAGCAGCTCTGCTCAAAACTCAGCTAATTCGTGGCAACGTTTCGTCCCGTTGTGCCTTCTTACTCCACTCAATCAATTTTCAACTTACTCATGTTCTATGTTTAATTGACGGAAAGCTTGACAGAATGATTGAAAAGCAAGCAGCTACTAATAATTTTCATAGATATATAGAGTGACCGGAGAAGAGCTCGAATCAGCCAAATCTAACAGATGCTAAAGCAATGTAGGGGAAAGAGTAAAGCCTGAGTAAAGGAGTAACAGTAGTTGGGATTCACAATGGCATACTTCAATGGCACTAAATGTGGCACATGCGAACGCTGATAAAATCACTCACCGCGACTGTCTGTGATGTTTTTCATTGGATTATCTTTTAGCGAGAAGGAACAAATAATACCTCGTACTCGGTCTGGAAAGAACCAACATGGATTCATGATTACATAAGGCTCGAACTATCCATACTACTCTACTCCTCATGATGACAGTCCAGAGGACTATGAGGAGGCGTACTCAGCGAGATACTGACTTCCCGAAGCAGATGTCGGCGCTTCAGTCACAGTAGTCGTCGTTTGCTCTCCATCCTGTGCCC
>MU271308.1:9669-47648 GCA_021432655.1 Atractiella rhizophila
TACGAAGAATCTTCATCCTTTCCAGCGGATATGGCAGAGATCGTGTACGCGGCAGCGGATATCTCCAACATTCGACTGTCCAAGATTATGTCTGTCCGTTCCGAGGTCCACGCCAAGCTCTCCCTCCAGGAATTCACCTCTCTCTTCCGCATCTCATGGGCATTCGTCATCTCCTGCGAGGTCATCTCTCGCCGCATGATAGTGGGGCTGAGAGGGGAGATGGTGTCTCAGGCGAAGGGATTCTTGTTGGGTTTTCATAATAGGATGATCGCGGAGATGAGCAAACAGGTTGAAGAGGAGCGCTGGGAACCGGCAGATGTGGAGGAGGAGACCCAGGAGGTGGTGGAACAGATCCTTGGTAGCGCGGTCAAGGATCCGAAGGAGTTCATGCTCGATGATCCCACCAAACCTTCTACTGCAACTGCAAACGCTGAGAGTAAAGAGCCAAATGGGTCATGGAAGGATGCTATACGTCCGAATGGAACCTTCAAGCTCCCGTTCTCTTCCAAGGCAACCAACGGCGATGCAGCAGCCGCTCTTGCCAAACCGAAGAGGGCAAAGACTCTGATAGATGTCGAGGATCGAAGCTTCTTTGGAGTCAAGGCTAGCTTGAAATGTGTGGAAGCGCTTGCAGAATATTTGAAGGTCGTCTTCAACCTGGAACTCTTGACAATAGATGCAATTGCGAAAATTGTGGAGTTTCTCAAGGTATGTTCCTTCCTCGCTGAAGTCATTGACAATTTGTTAATATACTGGATAAAGGCCTTTAACTCTCGTACCTGCCAAGTAGTCCTTGGAGCAGGAGCGATGCGTTCTGCCGGTCTAAAGAACATCACAGCACGACATCTCGCTCTTGCTTCCCAATCCCTTTCAATCATGACCTCTCTCATCCCCTACGCGCGCGAAGCGCTCCGCCGACATCTCAATGCCAAGCAGGCCGTGATGTTGGTTGAATTTGATCGGCTGAAGAGGGACTATCAGGACCATCAGAACGAGATCCACTCAAAACTGGTGGCCATTATGCAGGACCGCTTGACCGTCCATTGCGCGAGCTTGAGAGCGATCGATTGGGACACAAATCCTGAACCGAAAGAAGGGAAGGCGAATCCGTACATGGAGACGCTGGTGAAGGAAGTATCGACGCTACATAAAGTTCTTCACAAGTTTCTTCATTCTAGCACTGTTGAGGGTATCATGTCGCAGGTCTTCAACTCTATCAACGAGGGCATCAAGACTGAGATGATCAAGGTGGACATCAAGAATGAAAGCATTCGAGGGAAGATGCTCAAGGACGTGCAGTATCTTCGTTCCAAGCTCAGCGAGCTGAAGGGGATGGAAATTCCCGCTCCGGGAGAGGTCAGTCGTTCTTTCCGTGTCATTTTTGTTTCTCCTTGAACAAGGATTATATGTAGGACATTGAGAATACGATTTCCGTCAAATCAGTTGCGACGCCAGAACCTCCAACTCCTACCCGTCGTTCCACCCTGGCAAGTCTTGGCTCATATGGTTATGCTATTCGGTTACCATCTACGCGATTCAAAGAAGGAGCAAAAGATGCGCCGTTGTCACCCCGTATATGGAGCTCAGTCACCACTTCTTCGGGCTCGACCCCATCCACTCCCATTGCTTCTACTCCTCCTACTTCCGCACGACCTTCCATGGACATCTCCAGCACCCCTCCCGCGCCGTCGTCCCTCGCGAACGAAATCAATCCCATGTCCCCGCCACTCTCCACCGAGTCTCTCCCATTACCCACTAATCCAGAATTTACAACAATACCTCCTTCGCCCTCTCCCCCGAATAGCCAAGAGGAGACGGATGGACAGCAAAACCCACCGCCTTTGTGAAGGTGGAAGATACGTCTGCAGACGATACTGCATTAACAACGGTGAAGGAAAAGTCTGAACTTCCTCTCAGTGGAAATGAGGACATACCCACTTAATCGTTTACATTTTTATTGGAAGCATGGTCGGTTGCAGTAATGGATGTATGTCTTTCTTCGCCCCATCACTATCAGCTCTCCTTTGGCGTCACTGCTGTGCATGTTCTGGTTCTGTGTCGTCGGGATGGTTGCGATGGTGAGATTCCTCATTCATGACCGATCGGAATGTGCCAAGATAGCGCAGCATCGGAATTGATGCCTCCAAGAAAGCGGTTACGTTACCACAATTCCTTGCTTTGTAGCTCGCTAAGACGAGCTCGCTCTGTCACTTGTTAATTCTCTATTAAAGACCTCTTTCCTCCCTTCTGCGATGTTGGGAACGATTGCCCGAAGTTGGACTCTCGGCCTTGCGTGCTGGTTCTTCAATGAGAGTCCTAAGAGCTTGGCTACAAAATCTCTTGTGTATCAGTCCATTGATTACGATCCACCTGGCGATTTTGCTGTGCTGCAGCCTCATCCTCCATATAACCCATTCGGGTTGTTAGAAGCCACCTTGCCCTAATCGTCTTCATAATTCCTTCGCGGCTGTTGGAAGCTGCTTCCTACCCCCCCTCAACTTCCGAAACCATCACCACTCAATCCTATTTTCCCTCCTTCTCCCTCCCTTCCTTCGGTCCCTCCACAACCCCACGACCGAGCTCTCAAAATGTTTGGCCTGTGGCTCCTTTTCCTCACCTCCTCCATCGAAGCCGCACCATCCAGAGCCCCATGGGTCTCTCCAAGCACTCCAGTCGACTCAGGGCTCGGAGCAACATGCGCGACGTTCGACGTCCAAGTTCCATTTACGACAACCGCTGTTCAAGTGAACATCAGCGCTCCTGCGACAAAACAGGAGGTTGATGCTACAGTTGGTGGTCTATTGGGCGGAATGATCAATCCTGTGGCAAGCATGAATCCAATCACTGAGGATTATCGTATAAAAGCCAAGCTTTGTTGTCCTACTCAAGGGACAGATGCATCCAAGTCCCAAGCGGTGCAGCTGCTCCTTCATGCCTTGGGATACACGAAAGAGTTTTGGCAGTTTCCGTATCAGGTCTGCATTCTCATGTTTAGTGCTTCTGGCTATTCTTTACAAGCTTCCCATCCAGCCGGAGACTTACTCATATCAGGATGCAGCAGCAAGGAGAGGTCTGGGCTCTTTCTTTATTCGGTGCCTGAATACTAAGCCTAGGAGGTAGGATACTGCAGCTTCGTCTGTCTTTTGATCCATCTAATAGCCTTAACGATTACTTACACCTCCGTTAGACGTTTGACCGTTTAGGGTATGGACAATCCGAAAGACCAGACCCACTCAACAACGTTCAGGTACGCTTTCGCTACAGCAGCTATAGGTGAATCAGTGAACTGAAATCTGGATCACAGCTCGGTGTCCACGTTGAAATAGTGCATCAACTCATCTCCAAACTTCGAGATGGTTCGATCTCTCAGCTCTCTGGTCTTTCAAACGTGCCCCAATCATTCTCCAAGATATTTTCAGTGGGACATTCGTTCGTTCTCTCCTCTCATTTCCCTCCATCAAGCTTTGACCTAACGCTCCTTGCTGGGAAATGTAGATTCGGAGGCGTCATCACCAACGGCCTTCTCGCGACGTACCCAGACGACGTCGACGTCGTGACTCTCACAAGTTACTCACACCAAGTCTCCCCCGACTTCGTCCCCAAGTTCAACCTCGACAACGCTGCGTTGTTGAACCCCAAACTGGCAAACTACAAGAACGGATATTTCACTTCGAGGACGAAGGAGGACATTGCAACCGCTTTCTACTTTCAGGGGAACTACGATCCTGAAATCTTAAAGGTGGACAAGGACACGCAAGGGTGCGTTCGATGTCGTTACGCTCTAGAGGAGAAATGCTGAGCAGAGAACAGGATCACGGCCCTTGGAGAAATCATCACTTTCGGGAGTGCGCTCGTCGAAGCTCCTAATTTCAAGAACGACATTGCATACTTTACTGGAAACAACGGTGCGCGTTCACACAGTCTCTCCTAGTTTGGATCAAGTACTCAAATACTCCTCGATGATGGTTTAGATGTCGGCTTCTGTCCTTCAGATTCCAACTGTGGAGGTAACGCAACCGACAGCGTACCAAACATGGAATCCAAGGTGTGTTCCCTGCCCTTGTTCCGCATAACTCTCCTCACTTTGACCGACAGTATTTCCCTAACGCACGTAGTTTCGTCGCCTCGACATTCCCAGGTACATTTCAACCCGCATGGTATGCTGAGGTGATTGGTCGCTGATCCCCCACTTGTAGACACGGGTCACACAACGTTTCTACATCTCAACGCGCAGACTGTCCAATCCACATTCTTAGATTATTTTGACCAATTCATCTAGACCTCATCATAATCCGCCATAAATGTGTACTTTAAACGGTGGAGGGACATTATGATTATTGTAATGGTGGGATATTCAGGCATTGGCTTGTTGCGCACTCGACAACGGACGTTGCAGGGGAGGGGAGAGAAATGAGTGAAGGGGTGTACTATATTGCAAGGTGTATAGGGGTAAAGCATCTTGTAAACGACATCGACAGACGAGCACCAGTACCGCAGATACGGAGATTACGACGTATCTGTCGTAACATACCACATGAGTAGGCTCCTCGCAGGTGGAAGGGGAAGGAAGGCTTACAATAATAATATTCCTCGATGAGCGGGACGTATAGATCCACATAAGTCGAAAAGAGTCCCAGCAAGGGTTTTCCTTCCAAGGCACCCGAAATCCTTTGTAGATGAGGTCTACGGTACCCAATTAATCACCTTTCTCAATGGGAAAGAGAAAGACGGACTTGGTCCAAGCGTCCCATACCGGACCTCTAAACAAATATTTCCAAAACTGTCTCTCCCTTCTCTCCTTCTCTCCCTTCTCCACTTCGCTCGCCGGAGTGGTCGTTCGTCTCTTTTGGATGTGGAGGGAGAACATTTTGAAGGTTGCGTATTCGATCGCTAGGGAGGAGAAAAAGGGGATCGGATCTCGTCGTCCATATTTCTTGAGGAGCATAACTGTGACATATCCTCATCAGCCTGGATCTACCAGTCTACTGGATCGAGATTGGGAGTTGGAGTTGGATGACGAACCATAAATCAAAGGACGAAGAATGTGTATGATCTCCCCAACGACCTCCCAAGCTCCACCCAAAGGCACCACGAGCTCTTTCGGGCGTCTAATATCGTCCAAACCCCTAACTCTGCCCTGCAAAAACTCCTCGATCTCCTTCTTCCCGCCATCCGTGCCTCCCATCAAAAACGGGTCCTTAGCCACAACCGCGTCGACACCAGGAGTCGAACCGTTGGGGGCGCGAGTGCGTGCGCGGATGGAGGCGATCGTGGGACGGGTGCGGCCGGTGCGCGTGCCTTTCCAGGTCGTTTGGATCAGTGGGGAGGACGGGGGAGAGGGAGAGGTGGAGCTGGAGGAGGAAGGGTGGGAGAGGGTGGGATCGATGGTGTCCCGTTCCGCGATGGGCGGGTAGATCGTTGGACGCCGACGGGTGAGGAAGAGGAGGAGGAGGCGGAGGAGGGTTCTGCATTCATGTTCATGGATGTCAGTCTTGAATCTTTGTTGTGAGTGATATTGCTGAGCAACCCTCAGTAGAGCGCGTCAGAGTGCATTTATTTATACTGCACTTCACCTCGAAAGTGGAAAGAGAAACGAGACACGCGACCCTCCTTTTGAATGTTTCAGATGGAAGAGCAAGAGACTCACTTGATGCTTTCCAGCGCGACGACCGTACTTTCCCTCCTCTTTTCACTCACCCTCATCTCGATGGCCAACTCTACCGTCTTCAAGACGACCAAAGCCCTGGCCACCAGTTTATAGATGGCATTGCTGCTGGTCCACAACCGTGTATACCTAGCATGGGGAGACGGATGAGGAGCAGGCGGGAGTATGCTGTCATGGTAGAAAGAGAGTAAGTTGAGTGCCGAGTAGACGTATTCTGTGCGCGCCGGGGACGAGAAAGAGGCTGGGAGGAGGTAGGACACGGTGCGGAGGGTGGATTCGATTTGGGTGACTGGAGAGCGTTAGGCAGATAGACTGGGGACGAAGTGCCTACCTCGGCCTATGTTGTTGAGGAGAAAAGACTTGTATGCTGCCTGTGGCGACACCCACCCTGAGCTGCTCGACGCCATCGTGGTCCTTCTCCATCTCCCTTCGGCCACTCGGTAAACTGCATTTCCCGACAATCAGCAACGTCATCATCTTCGCCAGCATCCAAACTCTTCATTCATCATTTCGCTCCCTACTACTCGGAGGGTATGAGGAAGGATGGAATACCATGAATTTGAACAGGCATGGTCATGAGCACACCTTCCCGCTTCAGCAGAGCAATGAGTGAGACATTCCAAAGTGGCGCCAATTTGGTCCGAGAGAACGAGACCCCTTTCCCTCCATTTGCTTTCCCATGATGGCAAGATATAAAAGGTTTCTTTCGATTTCGATTCCCTCCAAGTCGATCTTCATCTGCTCTCGTCCTTTTTTCGTGCTCGTATTTCTGGTATGTCCTCCCGCTTCTTTACACGGAAAGCTATTTGCTAATACTATTGGGATTGAAATAGTGAAATACTCCAGTCCAGTCTCAGTGTAATCGTCCTTCCATCCGCCTTCATTAATCACTTCATTGGCCACTTCCCTCCTCTGCTTAAACCGTCGACGCGTCTCTCTCCTTCAGTCATCACCCGATCATCATGAAGGCTTCTGTCATTCTCGCTTGCGCTCTCGCATCCTCAGTCGTCGCTGTTCCCGCTCGTCCCTGGTCCTCCTCTCCTCCCAAAGCCATCGTGGTGCTTCTCCATCTCCCTTCGGCCACTCGGTAAACTGCACTTCCCGACAATCAGCAACATCATCATCTTCGCCAGCAGTCAACATCCAAACTCTTCATTCATCATTGACTCTCGGAGGGTATGAGATGGAATACCATGAAGTCGAACAGGCATGGTCATGAGCACACCTTCCCGCTTCAGCAGAGCAATGAGTGAGACATTCCAAAGTGGCGCCAATTTGGTCCGAGAGAACGAGACCCCTTTCCCTCCATTTACTTTCCCATCATGGCAAGATATAAAAGGTTCTTTCTCTTTCGATTCCCTCCAAGTCGATCTTCATCTGCTCTCGTCCATTTTTCGTGCTCGTATTTCTGGTATGTCCTCCCTCTTCTTTGCACGGAAAGCTATTTGCTAATACTATTGGGATTGAAATAGTGAAATACTCCAGTCCAGTCTCAGTGTAATCGTCCTTCCATCCGCCTTCATTAATAACTTCATTGGCCACTTCCCTCCTCTGCTTAAACCGTCGACGCGTCTCTCTCCTTCAGTCATCACCCGATCATCATGAAGGCTTCTGTCATTCTCGCTTGCGCTCTCGCATCCTCAGTCGTCGCTGTTCCCGCTCGTCCCTGGTCCTCCTCTCCTCCCAAGGGTAAGGAGAGCGATTCTGGAAAGCACAAGGAATTGTTTGTCTCCATGGGAAAGAAACGTTAGTTTTATTTCCACCTAACTATTTGAACAATAAACTGATGGCAACAGAGATCAAGCGTCAGACTCCTCCTACGACCCCGTCCACTCCAGTAACCACCAGTTTCGATCCCACAAACGCTGGCTATCTCCAAGGCTATCTCTCTGGTCTCGTCCAGGCTGGGACTCTGACCCCAGACATGATCGCCGGAATTGTGAATTCCCGTTCGCGTCACTCTCACACTTTCTACTCCTTCTATTTCTACGCATGCAGTCTGAAATGAACTAACCTGTCTGTGGAATGTTAACAGCTACCGGAGGAATCCCAACCGAAATCATAACCCAGCTAGCGACCGTCAATCCCTCCATAGCCGGAACCCTCGCTCTGCTCAGCCAAGCGACGACGGATGGTACGACGGCCAAGGAACTCGATAATTGGGTCACCGCTCAACGCGCCTTTGCGAACGTAGCCCTTCAGCAGGCAGAACTCATTCAGGCTCAAAACGCGTCTTCCGCTTCGAACACCACGTCTACCGATTCGCAGCCAGGTTCTGCTGCTCAGAATGGGACGATCAGCGGTTCGAGCTTCTTGGATTCTACCGACAGCGGTGACGGTGGAGCTGGAGGAGCGAGTGACGAGAGCGCTGGTGACCCTGAAGATCCGCAAGATACCGATGCGAGCTCGACGACTGAGTCTCCTTCTTCGTCGAACGACACGAGCGCATCACCTTCGTCTTCTAAGGGAGCAGAGTCGACGCCGAAGGGAGACGACTGGAACGAAGACCCCTGGCTCATGAGCGGCGGAGGAGCCAACAACCTTGCTGCTAATCCGAATCAGGCTGCCGCCCCTCAAACGACCCCTCCTACCTCTTCCTCGGCTTCTTTCGACGATGGGATGTGGCATCCTTCCACCACTGCCGCCCCTTCAGATGCCACGCCTACCCTTCGAAAACTCAAAGATGGAGATAATTTCGAGCAGGATCCGACTCTTCCTTCACAGCAAGGAGTCGAGGGCGACTCTTCCGATCAGGCTTCTGGAGATGGGGAGGACGATGGGACGAGCTCTACGGATGGCTCTGATTTTCAGTCGGCGGATTCGACAGCTGCATCACCCGACGGTGGTATGGGAGAGAACGCTGATAGCGCAGGCGATGGGGAACAGACGATTTATCAGTTGTAGACGGAGCAGAGAACGGATGATAGATAGATAGATAGATTGCACTGGGAACTGTCAATTGGTCCACGATGTCTCTATCCCTTTCGATCCCTCTTGAGCCTTGTTCCCTTCTAGAAGTGCCTTCGCTGCCACCTTGTGAATTTCCCCACATGTTTTTAAGCAAACATCGAGTGCCTGCGTGCACAGCGCTCAACAACGACCTTCGAGAATGGTTCAAAAAAAAAATAAAATGACGCACGTCCGTCAGCACTTTCCTGTTCACCCGTCCTCGCTGCCATATATTCGTAACCGTTCCCAACGCTGGAATACAACTGAAAGTGAGCAGTCCGGTGCTGATAAGTGATTCCTCATAATCAGGATCAAGGATGTACGAGGGGAGAGAGGGAGATTTGTAAAACGCCTATTTCTCGTCAGCATCGAGAGCTCCGATGCAAAAAGGAGAACCTGACAGCCGAACATCCTATCACGAGCCCATACATCTCGATTCCAGCTGCAGCGAGCGCCACACTGGCGCAGACTACTCCTCTGTACGAAAATCGAATTAACGTCATCCTCTGGCCATCAGAAGGGGAGGAGAGAAGATGTACGTCGAAATCTCGTCTACTGGATTATCCATCTCTAATATGGTCATTAGGATGTCGATTTGGGATTTGGGGAGGAGTTCTAGGCGGAGGGAAGGGAGCAAGGATTGTTGAAGTGCTCTTGCGAGCGTTGCTGATTCGCAATCCTAACAACAACAATGAGAGGCATGGACGTCAGATTCATTTTTGAAGAGGACAGTGAGGGAGACGAACTTTGCCTGGTGTCCGTCGACGATCTGGACATGAGAAAGGCGCAAGTTTTACTTCGACGTTAAGCTTTGCATTTGGATTGAACGGTGCATTGCGTCCTAAAGGTCGCGGGCCATATCTACACATCTTTAGAATTCAGAACCCTGCACCAGACAGAGACAGCGAAGGGCAACTCACACTGCGCATACGATCTTTGTTTTACGAGTCTCAACGTAGGCAGAACCATCTGCCTGAGATATGAGTCCAGTCTGAATAACTAAACGAAGATAAATCAGAGAGCCACCAGAGGCTAGTAACATAGAGGACTGAGCGCACAAAGAGGCCTGACATCCTCAGCTCTTCGGTCCTCTGTTCGCTTGAGCTGACCATCGACTGTAAATCGAGAGTTTGCCAGCTTCTCTGCCTCTGAAACTTGGAGCGTCAGAGGTTTTGTGTTTTCTGGTCCGAGAAAGCGTCGACGGTCGATCGTCGTAGCCATTTGGCAGTGTTAACAGTGTTACAAATTCAGGTTGCTGAAGCACACCAAAAACTTAGAGATGATCACGACAAAGGCATCACGTGATAGCAGCCTACAGGTTGTAATGGTTAATGGCCAATTGCGGTGGACCTTGAGCGAGATTCCCTGCTAAAATACAACGACATGGAATAGTATGAGATTCAACTGATTGTAAGCAATGTGGTATAAATGCACTTCCAGGATAAAGCACAGCACACAAGGCTCAAATGAAGGCATCACCCTTTGATAAATCGCACTCTCTGGCTCATCTTCGGCGGCCACTCTTCCATTTCCATTTGGTCGTTCCTCGTACGTCTAGGAAGGGCCGGGACAGTATGCGGGATGGGAGTCGAGAAAAACGGAGGAGGAGACGGCGTATTTTCGATCGCGGGTTTCGAGTTGAAAAGATCTATGATCGGTTCATTCCCCAAATCAATGTCGAAATCTGAGGAAGGAACATCAGCCTCGTCTGCCGTTGATGAACCCCGGTCTCTTGCGTACCGGTCCTCAGATTGGGAGCTTTGTGGAGGACTCGATGGTGGGAGGGACGAATGGTAGACCCTCTCCATTTTGAGTATAGGCTGTGGGTTCTGCTGCTGGTCTACTGCATTGTTTCCTTCCGGTTGAAAGTCCTCCACGACGGCAGAGGGTATCGACGTTGAGATCGGAAGGGCAGAAGATGACGGATCCTGTTCATTCAAAGACGATGATACAGCCACTTTATCGACGTTGGTGCTCGAGGAGCCCGGAACCTGCGGTTTCTTTTTCCTCTCTCGCACTTCCCGTATCAACCGGTCGTATTCAGATTTGTGTTCCGCCTGCGATGCAACGCGTGGTCAGTCTTGTTGGCTGGAGTGGATTAGAGAATGGACGGACACCGTGGTGCGCCAGTTCTTTGTCGCCTGTCGGTGTGACCATCGGTTTGGCATTATGCCGTCGCTCCTGTTCAGCGAGGTCGGCGAGCAGTTCGTCAGTCGACCTTCTGTGCTGCTCTAACGCGTCTAGGTTCGAGTTTACCAAATTTCGCCAGACCTGAAGGCGATACTTCAGGTCTTCGAGCGAACCGGACGTTGATAGAGTGGTCTCAAGGTTCTACGCTAGCCTCATTAAAAACTCCCATAAAACATCGGGGGAAAGGCTACATTGATGGCTTTCTTCGCTAACGTCACTTTCGGAAAATCCATAGGCTTTGGAATTCTCTTCTTCGGGTATTCTTTCGCCTTCGAATGCAACTTCCTGCCCAATCTCGTGGGTATAAAGGAAAGAAGGAAGGGTGCACGTCAGTAACGTACTTGGACTCTTTCTTCTTGTCCTTCGAACTGAATATCTCACCCCATTCTGTCTTTCCTGACTTCGATGTCCCAGCTTCTAAGCCTAGACATGTTGCCGCATGCTTTTCAATCTTCGTGAGTGGAAAATGGCGACTACAGAGCGGGCATTCCTCTGGGTCGTAAAAACTTAACCATGGGAGCCAAAGAGAGTGAAAACGACAACGCACGAAACTTCTCCTTCTCCTCTTCACTTTCCTCCCAATCTAAATCCTCCTTCTTAAGCTTCTTTTTCGAAGACCGCTTAATAGGAGATGAATTCTCCTCATCGTCCAGAACAATAATTTCAGTCGTCTTCCCCTTCCCAGCCCTTTGACTTCGCGTTTTCATTGGTGAAGGATTGCTCCCAGCATTACTCTTTTTGGACGGTCGAGACTCGTCGTCAGAGGAATCGCGCTTCCGCTTCTTGCCATTTGTCCCGGACGCAGCGTGCGCGTGCGAAATTTCGAGCAAGCTTGGTCTGTGAAGGCAAGATCAGTTTCCACTTCGACAACGGGGCTGATCATGCTCAATCCGCGCCACTCTTTGCTGTGTGGAGACATCAACCAGAAAAGGCACAGTTTCGCATCATGCATTCGGTAAAGAAGAGCAGACTGGAGTGCTCAAATCAAATGCATTTGACAGAAATACCAAAACCACACCACACGGGGTTGCTTGACTCAGCTTCGCAACTGAGACGCGTCCTACGCTTCCGGACGCGTTTTTGTCTCCCTCAACCGTTCAATGGACTCGAGATAGCTCACCTAGCCTTCTTCCATGCTGATACAACCTCCTCCAACACTGTATTAGGCCGTAGCTTATCCTCCGCGACTTTAGTGGTGCATGTGGGGCAACTATCGTTGCCGTTCGTGGAGAGAGTGTCACGAATGCACCTCGAGCAGAAGGTATGAGAGCAGGTGGTGAGGATTACAGGAACGCTGAAAAGGTCTTTGCATATTTGGCACCTTTGCACAAATTCTAAACGGACGACTTGTAAACATGGAGAGAAAGACCTACACCAGATTCTTCTCGAGGAGTGTCAAGTTTGGTTGATAAGGCAAGAAGTCCTCAGGGGCAGATACATCATTGAGAATATCATCCATAGCTGCAAATGCCCGCTGTAATGTTGCAGCTTCGTCGTTCCCAAGTTTGTGGGAAGGCTGGGCTTTGGCTGACGGAAGGCCGGAAGTGTATTTTTCCAATAGTCGCCACCTCCAGTAAATCCTTATCCTTTGATACTTCTCAAAAACCTGGCACGATAGCGTATACATCTTAGACCAGGATTCGCATACTTGTATCATAGCAGGCGGAAACCTTTAGCGATTTTTTTGTGGTAGAAAAAAAGCAAGATCCAAACCCGCAAGGACTTGGAGGAAATTCGCAACAATGTGTGAGTACTCCAACCTGCGTTCATGTTCTATATGGGTTTGAAACTTTGTCTTCGCTACTATGCCGCCCATCAGTACTTTGCGATTGAGCATGTCAGTTTTTTAAAATTGAAGTTGCTGCTTTGACCTCCCCCTGCCCATTTCTTGGAGGAGTGAAATGAATCACTGGAGCTACCTCTATAGTTTCCTCGGCGATTTTTTACTGATCAGCCTATTGATTCAACTTCCTAATAGCCGGAATAGTCCTAATTCTGACTCTTCCAGGCAAAAACTCTCGGTCCAATCGATACATTCTCTTTCATTGGCGGTCAGCCTGAGCACAATTTGACTGTATTATTCTACAGTTGAGCCCTGAGTGCAGATTGGTGAATTTTCTTGCTCTTCAACTTTTGTTCCCTTCAACCTGTTTCTCTGAGTTTCTGCTAAAGTTCCTGCCAAGGTGCTTGAGGTAATGTGTGTGATGGGAAGAGAATTCAAACTCAGAGCATCCATCAGCCGTCGCAAGTGTCATCTGATATCTTTTGCCTGTGTCCTCATGCCTGTGGCGTTTAACTGCACCCTTTTCTGTTTTTGGTTATAGTTGCCCGCGAGGGATTGTGCTCAAACTTGAGAGCCTAAAGCCTAACTTTTGCAACGCACAGACTGGCGTTGTTTTGGTGGAGAACGCGAAAGTGCCACAGAATATGCCTGCCTTACTCCTGTTTGAATTGACAATTTGATTTGCGTGGTCAACGTAGCGCTTTCGATTCGCAACCATCTTTCCTAACTTTCTCCCTCTCGGACAGGTGGAATTCTGGCCCTCCTTCTTGCAGGACCGGGATCCAGCACGATCCCAACTCCAGACGGGAGAGCGACGCCGAACGGCCCTCCCCCACTATATGGTCAGAGTTCGTTCGATTCCCCGGTATCTTCCCAACTGCATCAAAACTCTTTACCACCTCTTCCCGTTACGTTCCCTGCTTCACTCCCTCCTCCTGCTCTCCCTACTCCGGTACCTTCAGCTTCTCAACATGCGTACCAAACTTCGGCTCATGCTGCAGCCGAGATCTGTGAAGGTTTATCGCTGCTTCAGCATCGCGGTCAGGATGCTTGCGGTATCGTGACTTGTGGTCCTGGAGGCAGATTCTATCAGACGAAGGGGAACGGAATGGTCAGAGATGTGTTTAGAGATGGGGAAGCTGTCTTGGAAAAACTCATTGGTGGAATGGGAATCGGACACGGTATTTGATCTTCATTGTGTACGAACAAAATGTGGCTTACTAGTCTGGTCTACAGTGCGCTATCCAACTGCTGGCTCGGCTGCACACTCGGAGGCTCAGCCGTTCTACGTCAACTCCCCTTACGGCATTGTCTTTGCGCATGTAAGCATCTGTTATGGTCGGTGCCCCTGGTCATCGACCGCATATTCATTTCTCGCGCTAAAACCGAGTGCAGAATGGAAACTTGATCAACACTGCTCACCTCCGCTATTATCTTGACCACTACGCTCACCGACACATCAACACGGATTCAGACTCGGAGCTCCTCCTCAACATTCTCGCTGACACACTCCAAAAGACAGGCAAGTTCAGAATTGACGAAGACGATATTTTTCGCGCTCTGGGTGGACTCATGCAACAGTGCCACGGCGCTTACGCTTGCGTAGCTATGGTGGCCGGTTTTGGAATCGTTGCGTTCAGGGATCCGAATGGCATTCGGCCTGTTGGATGGGGAAGGAGACTTGCTTCAAAGAAGGGAGAGCCGGAAAGATGGGATTATGTGATGGCGAGCGAGAGTGTTGTTGCGGATGCGGCTGGTTATCAGGATTGGCAGGATGTAAAACCTGGTAAGCTGCTCGTTTCAAATGGAAGAAGGGTTACTGAAGCGATGAGGCGACAGGTGAGGCCGTGATCATTACACGCACTGCTGTTTCAGTCCGTCAAGTGGTCCCACCACGAACCTTCGCACCAGACATCTTCGAATACGTCTATTTGGCACGTCCAGATTCTGTCATCGACGGTATCTCGGTTTATCGTTCACGTATGGCTATGGGCGATTATTTGGCTGGAGAGGTTGAGCGAGTTATGACGAAGCACAAGGCGACTGTCGATGTCGTCATTCCTGTTCCGGACACTAGTCGAGTTGCGGCTCTTCAATGTGCCCAGAAGATGGGAATTCCATTCCGAGAGGGGTTCGTGAAGAATCGCTATGTCGGACGCACCTTTATCATGCCTGGTCAACAACAAAGGTCCGTGGGTATTTTAGACTCTGCGGCAACTTGCTCACGAGAGCGGAATGCAAATTAATGCAGGCAAAAGAACGTGCGGCGAAAACTTAACGCCATGGCATTGGAATTTTCGGGAAAGAATGTGCTTTTGGTTGACGGTGCGCATCTCACGGGATGTGCCAAGTGACAGCTCTGAGCTGAAATGCCTCACGCAGACTCGATCGTCAGGGGCACGACTTCGAAAGAGATCGTTCAAATGGCGCGAGATGCGGGAGCGAAAAGAGTTTATTTTGCCTCTTGCGCACCTCCTATTCGGTGAGCCGTTGCTCTTAGCCATGGTTAGCGTGCTTGTTGACTAACGTGGAGACAGGTTTTCGAATGTTTATGGCATCGATATGCCCTCACGTCGAGAGCTGGTTGCCCATGGACGTTCAAATCAGGAGATATCCAAAGCAATAGGAGCAGACCTCGTCGTGTTCCAAACTTTGGACGATCTCGTTAAATCGTGCGGAGAGATAAATCCTTCTATAGAGCGATTCGAGTGTTCGGTCTTCACTGGGGAGTACGTGACTGGAGGGGTAGATGAAGAATATCTCCAACGATTGGAAAACTTGCGGAACGATAAAGCGAAAGCGAAGAAACCAAGCCTGCAAGGTCTCCCTTCTTCGAACGTAATCGGTCTCCATAATGAGTCCTCGAGTTGGGAAGCACCGGATGAGCAACTAGGGCTATCGAATTCTGCACATCCTCTTCATCAAACGAGCCCTTCCTTGCCGGCGCCACCCAGCGTTAATGGGCATTAGATTTCATCAAATTGTTGATACGTCTGGTGTATTATTGGCCATCCTTTCTGCGTGTTGCTTTGGCTTGAAAAATGCTTGCTGCCGTTCCGAATTGCACATCTATGCGTATTGCACAGCTTGCTTCATCAAGCTTGCTTACATTAATCTGAGTAAAACGTGCTAATGTCCCAACAACCTCTTCGCCCACCCTCCAGTTCTTTTATGCCTTCAGTGCATGTGGACCCCACGGCAACGTGGATACCTCAGATAGCCCATATGAGCGGAAGCTCGAGGAAATGCAGACAAAGGGTAATTTTGAGAGCCTATCTTCTGATTCTGATTAAAGAGGGGAAAACTTGTGCAGCGTGCTGTTACAAATAGCTTGGACGGGCAGACGAAGGAACGACGCCAGTGTATTCTACGTTTCTTCCTTCCTTTGCGGCTTATTAGACTTTTTTGCCCAACAAGAGATGGGAAGTGTTTCGCACTATTGCTCGATCAGATAGACGCCATTTTTCTCACTCAATCTTCTTTGGGCACACATTTCACCCAATCTCACGACACCCAATCTTACAATCTTACGCGACGGCGGCCTCATCTCAGCCAACTCTTATAAAAACCCTTGCTCCAGCTAGCTAACATACCCTCCATCGGCGGCGGCATTGCAACGACACGTAGACAGTAGAGGTCATGTCTCAAGGTCCCACGACGCACAAATTCGTGATTGTCGCTCCGACAGAGCCCAAACCAAGACGGGTGAGAGGTAGCACGGCTTGCACTCGATGCCATAGGTACGTCGGGTTCTCCGTCACCTTGAAGTCGTCCTTTTGTTCTCTTTGTTCCGGATCACAGGACAGCTTTGACCTTCTTTCATTCTGGACAGGCTGAAAGTGAAATGCGTACCGTCACCCCAAGGAGAAGCTTGCGGTGAGCACGGACTTCCTTCTCGTGGCCTGGATCGTGTTCTGATGCGGGCATTGTTTGGTATGCAGCTCGATGCGCGAAAACTCCTCAAGCCTCTGAATGCTCAATTCGTCTCGCCAACATCATGGCCAATTCATGCACTAGTCCCGAATCCACATCTTCGAGCATCGACTCCTCCCCCACCCAGCACGATTCGGGTTTACTGCTTTCGGATGGCGCCTACGATTCTTATTTAACGAACTACCCGATGGAGAATTACGTGGACCCCAGCGGTTAGTTCCTTCTCAAAAATGTCTCTGCAACAGTACAGTGACGATCGCCAAGGGAAGACGCACGAAACATTTATGTATGTCCCTGGTGGCGCTTCAGAACAAATGGCCCCTACATATCCTTCATCATCCTATCACCATCCCTCCTCCCAAATATACCCTCCAGCTTCCATACAGTACTCACCAGCGTCGTCGGCGTATTCCTCTAGCACTCAGTATTCAGCGCCTCAGTGGGATTCGGATCAAGATATTAAACCATTTCTCTCCCCAGACCTGGCGGAGCGCCTAGAGTACGCTCCTTATCAAACGTACGTTTCTTCTATCGGTCCAAGCCTACCATTCCCCAACTGAAGAAGGAAGCAGCATACATGGTGATCCTCAAACCCCCCAAAATCAATCTGGTTATTCACCAGTAGTAGCGCACTCCAGTTGGCAAGCTGGCGGCTACACCTACCAATAAAACAAAAGGGCTACCGTTAGATTCTTCGTACCCATTCGTACTGTACACTTGTTGTAGAACTTGCGATTCCTTCATGCATCATGATAACGACCGGCTCGAGCCGTTGACGTTTTAACGTCCACAACCCAATGGATTCCCTAATTCAGTTCTTCAAAAGCATTTTTTAGTAACCCTTCATCCTTCATCTTCACATTAGTGCCTCTTTGTTCTTCAAGCTTCCCATTCAGACTCGAGAGAAGTTCCAATGTAGAACAACTTCATTGATCAACTCACATGTTCAGAAGTACTTTCAATATGTAATTGAATCCCTTCAATTCGTTCTATCAGTCATCCTCATCAGACAGCTCCTCCGCATTCTCCATCTGTCTCTGCGCCATTCTCGAACTGATATCTCTCGGGGCATCTTCTTCACCCTTGCCTTGCAAACGTTGACCTGTACCGTGAGGATTCAACGATGAACGGGAAACAGGAAGGTAGAAACGGACGAATAAGCTGAGCGATGGCTCGTTGCGTCTGAGGCCCAAGTTTCTCTAGCTTCTTGTCCAAATCTCGTTTCAGATCCCAATTCGGCTTTTTGGGTTGGATGTTCACCAAATCCTGAGAGAGTCAGGTGAATATTACCGATAAAATGACGCGGGAAGCAAAGGACGAAAGCAGTTTAACAGATGTGAAAGAGAGAACCCACCAACTCCTGACCCCTCAGCTCCTCATCCTCCAAAATAACCCGATCCATCAATCCTTCTACCTCCTTCTCGACCGTATCTTCTTCCGCAACTGATGGATCGTGACCCTTAGCGGAACCAGTGGTAGGATCATAATTCCTGAAACGAAAGACTTCGGTGCTAAACGCATTTCTGAGTGAGTAAGAACTGAAATGTAGGAAAAGAATTACCCGTCTCCGTTCGCAACATCCTCATTTGCAGCCCCAGACTCGACGTCCCTCTTTCGCTTACGAAGGGCCTCAAGACGTGCTTTACGCGATTCTGCCTGTTGTTCTAGTGACATTGCCACATTCAAGTCGATGCTTGCATGGATCCATTCTAGGAAAACGGCGACGGTGGCTATACCGAGTACCAAGAAGGTACCAATGACGAAACAACCATCAACAACTACAACGTCGAAATAACGCGCCTGATATGGCCTTCTTTCGACATTTGATAGGTGTGAAATCCATTGTATTCTCATTTGGCTGTGTCTGACCCTGGTTGTAGGAGGAGCGGTGGTCACTGGATCCCTCTGTTATGGGCTTTCACAGTACATCCATCGCAGGACCGCAGACATCTCCTCCAATCTACAGACGCTCTCACATTCTTTGTCAAGCCTCCAAGACCTCAATACAAGCTCCCCTTACTCAATACCGGGTCCAGATGGACAAGACGGAGGACGCACACCTCTGAAAGAAACAATGAAATCTCGTGTACGTGCTTCAATTCTCTTTCGAGCCGAGCAGCAGGAGGGAATAGTGGCTGAAATAATCGCGCGGTCAGTGGAATGAAGTCGTGATTGGTGCCGTGAGAGATGTGCAGAATTATGAGCTGTCAAGGTCTGCTGGATCCATTCGGGCGACCGTGATGAATTGGACGAACGCAACCGCCTCCAAGGGAGATTCCTCGTCACCTGAAGAAGATGGATTCGAGTCCAGTTGAGCTAGAGTTGAAATGTGCAAATGTGCCATCCGTCAACATCCGCACATCCAGCAAAACCCGCGTGCATCCTCACCCGAGCTCGGTCAGCGTTCACTCAATGAGCCCACTTTCCCCACGACTTTCCTCCTCGAATAGTCGAATAGTGGAACTCAACATTCGGTTCTCCTATCTCGCCTCGCTCTCATTTGTGGATGGGACCATGTCACAAGAGCAATGTTATAGCAATTTACGGAGGCAAAAACGATGCCCATCGTGCAGAGGTTTGGAGTTGGCGCAAGTCAGTCCAGATCCAGCGCCTTGTTTATAGCCCGATGCTTCCGAAACTTCCACTTGGCTTTTCCATTCCAGCAAATTTTTGCTCATTGCTTTGCGTGCTTTATTTGGTTCTTGCGTATCACCGACAATGCTGTAACGTAACCGTTTGGCGGCGTGCAAGCGTGTGTGTAAAGCCCAAGCTGCCAGTGGCATGCGAAACATCACGCTGTACGTATGTCAACCCATCCTGCTCAGCAAGCTTGTTTTTTGGTTTGTAATATTTGACTTCGTGCTTGTGCTTTCGCACGGTTCTTGCTTCATATTAGCGTCGGAGCAGCTCTGAATTTAGCTCGTTTATCTGTCCATCCTTTCTTAAGTTTATCGTTGCTTTTGTCGATGCTCCTGCTCGAGCTGACTAGCGGTCAGTGGAATGAAGTCGTGATTGGTGCCGTGAGAGATGTGCAGAATTATGAGCTGTCAAGGTCTGCTGGATCCATTCGGGCGACCGTGATGAATTGGACGAACGCAACCGCCTCCAAGGGAGATTCCTCGTCACCTGAAGAAGATGGATTCGAGTCCAGTTGAGCTAGAGTTGAAATGTGCAAATGTGCCATCCGTCAACATCCGCACATCCAGCAAAACCCGCGTGCATCGTCACCCGAGCTCGGTCAGCGTTCACTCAATGAGCCCACTTTCCCCACGACTTTCCTCCTCGAATAGTCGAATAGTGGAACTCAACATTCGGTTCTCCTATCTCGCCTCGCTCTCATTTGTGGATGGGACCATGTCACAAGAGCAATGTTATAGCAATTTACGGAGGCAAAAACGATGCCCATCGTGCAGAGGTTTGGAGTTGGCGCAAGTCAGTCCAGATCCAGCGCCTTGTTTATAGCCCGATGCTTCCGAAACTTCCACTTGGCTTTTCCATTCCAGCAAATTTTTGCTCATTGCTTTGCGTGCTTTATTTGGTTCTTGCGTATCACCGACAATGCTGTAACGTAACCATTTGGCGGCGTGCAAGCGTGTGTGTAAAGCCCAAGCTGCCAGTGGCATGCGAAACATCACGCTGTACGTATGTCAACCCATCCTGCTCAGCAAGCTTGTTTTTTGGTTTGTAATATTTGACTTCGTGCTTGTGCTTTCGCACGGTTCTTGCTTCATATTAGCGTCGGAGCAGCTCTGAATTTAGCTCGTTTATCTGTCCATCCTTTCTTAAGTTTATCGTTGCTTTTGTCGATGCTCCTGCTCGAGCTGACTTCAACTTTGACCACTGGGATGGGACAAGTACACGTGCTTTCCTGCCTCAGGTCAGCAGATTACAATGCTTCAGTTTTGATTATTACTTGTTCTGCCTGTGCATCTTACAGTTATTGCTTCTTTCATTGGAGCCAGAATGTGTCGTAAACCATCGAAGGTGACCTGCTGAACCCAATTGATCTCTTCAACTCTTGACCATCGGAACAGATGCAATGGCACTGGCTGCCGCTCTTTAACCACTAAGTAGGGTAATTACAACAGCTGGAGGCGTTGATAACTACATTGACAAAGAGCCAAGCTCAAGCCCACCTTTAAGCTTCTCCTCCAACATGCATAGTTCCATACGGGTCCGTTGGTTGAGAAGAAAGGGCGAACATTGTTTGCTCGCCATCAACGCTGCTGTGCGAGCTCCTAGAATAACCAGATGGCAGCCAGACCTTGGATTCGGTCCCTTCTTCCTGTCTTCCGTTAACAGTTTCCGCAGGCAAGAGGAATCAAGCAACAATCCCCACTTCTGCATCTAGATGCACATTTGGGAGAGGGGCGTCCGCAATTATTATGCAACAGCTCAGTCGAACTCTCAGGGTTGCATCTCTTTGCAAATTCCTTTGTGATGCATTTCGGGTCGATCTTGGACCATTTGGGGCATCCTCACTCTGCCGATTGAGTTATATCTCTGACAAGCTGTCTCAGTAAAGGAGAGCTCTCAAATAGGTTCTCAGCACTCTCGGTTCGTTTTCGTCCTTACGGTGAATCAACTCCTAATTGCAGAATTCCTCGTCTGCGGTTGAGATTCCTGATCTATATTTCAAACAGGAGTCCGAAATGACAGCTATGATGAAAGCGATTCGTGGCGAACACGGTTAAGAGTATGAAAGCGATTCGTGGCGAACACGGTTAAGAGTATGTTATACCACTTTCGTAATGAAGAGGAGGTCCGTCTTCCGTTTTCTTCCTTTTCGTCCAAATTTGGATCTCTTTGCAGCAGCATGGACCTGATGCGATTTCCCCTACTGGCGGAGATCACCTGTAGTGCCCTGGAGTCCCAGAAATCTCTTCTCAGTCATTATTTCTACCTCCGCCTTCGCCGCCTGTGTCCTCTCCTGCCGTCCAGACGTGCCTCGCCGGCAGGTCTGGGCGACGCATCGACATTCAATCGCCCATCATCGGAGAATAGCTCCAGGGCACGACACCTCTTCAGCTTCATCTGTCATCATAGCACCTCCTTCTGATTTGATTGACCCAGCTGTTCCCTTCCTATGTTTCCGAGTTGCAGCCTCGCGACCACGGAAGTGGCACGCTGTCAAGAAAGATATCCTGGAAAGGAGGAACTGCGGAGGATTTGGCGTGACGATCCGTAGCTTGGGACGATATAGACTTCTGTGGCCAGACGGCGCTAACAGAGGAGTAGGATGAACATTTTGAGAGGCAATCAAAGCAATCAAAGATACTCCAGTGAATTCACAAAGATAACTGTGTTGTCTTCTATCGCTGGTTGTCGGGACCCAAAAGCTCGATGGACACCCAAAACGACTTCACCCCGTAATACTCTAACCTGACTTGACTGTTGTTTGCAATGAATCCAAGTACTACTTCATATTTCACTAGCGCTTCTGAATTTGGTGGAGTATGACTCACTCCACATTACTTTGTCTAACGAACGAATGCAACATAATGTCAGCGTCAGCTCCAACAGCAGAAGTGGAAGCAGATGAACTTGACATTCCCGTCCTTTCCAACCAGCACACGAACCCCCCGATAGCTCTCATACATGACTTCAACACTTTTCACGCTCTGCGCTCCGAAGTTTTCGTCCTTACGGTGAATCAACTCCTAATTGCAGAATTCCTCGTCTGCGGTTGAGATTCCTGATCTATATTTCAAACAGGAGTCCGAAATGACAGCTATGATGAAAGCGATTCGTGGCGAACACGGTTAAGAGTATGTTATACCACTTTCGTAATGAAGAGGAGGTCCGTCTTCCGTTTTCTTCCTTTTCGTCCAATTTTGGATCTCTTTGCAGCAGCATGGACCTGATGCGATTTACCCTACTGGCGGAGATCACCTGTAGTACTGCCCTGGAGTCCCAGAAATCTCTTCTCAGTCATTATTTCTACCTCCGCCTTCGCCGCCTGTGTCCTCTCCTGCCGTCCAGACGCGCCTCGCCGGCAAGTCTGGGCGACGCATCGACATTCAATCGCCCATCATCGGAGAATAGCTCCAGGGCACGACACCTCATCAGCTTCATCTGTCATCATAGCACCTCCTTCTGATTTGATTGACCCAGCTATTCCCTTCCTATGTTTCCGAGTTGCAGCCTCGCGACCATGGAGGTGACATGCTGACAAGAAGATATCCTGAGAAAGAAGAATTGCGGAGGGATTTGGCGTGACGATCCGTAGCTTGGGACGATATAGACTTCTGTGGCCAGACGGAGCTAACAGAGGAGTAGGATGAACATTTGAGAGGCAATCAAAGCAATCAAGATACTCGAGTGAATTCACAAAGATAACCGTGTTGTCTTCTATCGCTGGTTGTCGGGACCCAAAAGCTCGATAGACATCCAAAACTTCACCCGTAATACTCTAACCTGACTTGACTGTTGTTTGCAATGAATCCAAGTACTACTTCACGTTTCACACTTCTGAATTTGGTGGAGTATGACTCACTCCACACTACATTGTCTGACGAACGAATGCAACATAATGTCAGCGTCAGCTCCAACAGCAGAAGTGGAAGCAGATGGACTTGACATTCCCGTCCTTTCCAACCAGCACACGAACCCACCGATAGCTCTCATACATGACTTCAACACTTTTTACGCTCTGCGCTCCGAACATCGTCTCCTTGGTGTGCTCACAGGCACGTTACCCTCAATGCCAGGGCAGAATGTGTTCTTAGGTCTACCTTATCTGCTGATGACTGAAGAGGCGGAAATCCTTCGACAGAACGGTGCGCTTCTTGAGCTGTAATCTATCTGAAGCCTTAACAAACTCTTTGACGAAGGAGTCGCCAGACTTGTTGCTGAAGCGAATTCATATGACGAACCAACAAAAGAGCAGATCGAAATATCGGAGAGAAAGAGAAGCGAAGATATAGAAGATCATAAGAAGAGGACGAGGGAGATCCAGGTAGCGAAGAAGGTAGAATTCTTGAAGGCTCATCCAGACATCGCCAACAAAATGAAGGTGTCTCCGAAATCCACTCCATCGAAGGCGAAAGGCAAACAGAATCATTCCACTTCTGGATCGCACCTCTATTTTGATGAAAGTCCAGCGGCCGAAGGCAGAACTGAGCCGGACGATGACTTTCTCTATCGATTGGTAGTGCCTTCAGCAACAACCGTTGAGAAGATGCCTTGGTATTCGCCTCGCGTTCTGGATTCCAACGACACTGCTTCCCCTCGTTCTCTCTTTGATCGAGCACGACTGGGAATATATAAAGACCTTTATTCCCAAGGCTACTGGCCATCTTCAGGTCTCAAATTCGGTGGAGACTTCGTTGCTTATCCTGGAGACCCATTGAGATATCATAGTCACTTCATCTGCACCGTGCATCCCAAGCTGCAAGACTCAGAGGGAGACGAGGAAGAAGACCCAATCACAGCGCTCGATATAGTTGCTTGGGGACGCTTGGCTACGGGGGTAAAGAAGAACCATTTGATTTGTGGGTGGGACGAAGAGAAAGGCGAGGCCGAGTATTTTACTGTTAATTGGGCGGGATATGGATGAGGTGAATAAGAACTCATACGACGATGCAATTGCACTAAGATAGATTGCTGTGGGTATAGTTTGCAGGATGTAGGTGAAAATTTGAGCAGGCGAATCTTACATATCGAGATCATGCATGTTGGGGTGCCGCTGCTCGCCCCTCACTTCGCCTCTCCGCGTCCTTCTCTGCATCTGGCTCCATCTGTTTCACCTTGAGTTCTTTCAAGAGCCGCAGGTCCTCCTCGACCCTCCTCTTCTCCGCCTCTTCCCGATCCCTCTCTTTCTCTTGAACCTTTTTCTCTTCTCCCTTCACCTCCTCTTCCAACATCTCCAGCTCCTTCTTCAGCTCATCATCGTCGATTTCCTCAGCTCCACCTGAACGACGAGCCAGATCGCCACCGATTCCAATCGCGTCGTCAATCTCTTTCTGGTCAGCCAAAGTTTCTGACAGTGATTCCATCGTCTCGTCAACTTTATCCGGAGAGAGGGAAGGATGTGCCAGGAGTGATTTGAGCGTCTTAGATCCAAGGTCGTACACTCGCATAATCTGACCCTATGTCAGATTATCCCATGAAAAGCAGCAACACATGTACCTCAACATCTCCCGTCGCTCGCTCAATGGAAAGCAATACACTCGTGACAGTTTCGAGCGTCCCGGTTCGTTTCAGGAGCAACGCCTCCAGCTGTTTCCGCGATCGCAGGTACGACAGTGCCATAGATTTCTGCTTCGCTTTGAGATATTTCTCAATCTTCGCAGTTTGCCTGTCTCAGGCTCGGTTAAGCTCGAATCTGCCACAAAGAGAAAGGCGCACTGTGAAATTCTAATCTCAATGTCCGAAATCTGCTGTGTTAGGTTATTCGACGATTGCTTCAGTTCCAGAATACCTCGTTCTTCAGTGGAGATGCCTTCAGTAGCCCTTGATGTCGAGGGTAAAGTGAGCGATGAAAGGATTTTGACGACCTGACAAAGTCCTTCTGGACAAACTTCTAGCAAAGAAAGAAAGGATTGCTCACTCCTCTATCCATAACAAGAACTCGTTGATCCCGCTGCAAGTATTTCATCAACACTTCCAAATCCCGCTGCGAAAGTTCCTTCCCATCCACAATTCCAAACTTCTTCTTCCACTCCTCCCTCGTAAACAGTCTCTCAGTGACGTTCAAACCTGCCAATTCGGCAAGTTTTGCACACACGATTTTCGCCGTCTTCTCAAGATTGGAGACAATGACGTACGAACCCTTGCATTGACGAAAGACGTCCTCGTCGTCATAAGTAAAGGAGTCATCTTCAGACGCAAACGGGTTTAATTGACTGAACGCCCATGAAAGGGGTCCGGCGACTAGTGTAGAGAGAAGAGTTGATGAGATAGACCGTGTCGCTGATGTTGATGGTAGGAGGGTGGACAACGATGGTGTTGAATTAAACACAGGAAGAGGAATGACGACTCGCGACCGAGCCATACTTCGCTAAAATGTAGATATCTGTCAGTACTCGGGTTTATCAACGGTCTTCCATGAGACATTCTTCTCAAGCATAAACGAGCCAAGAGGACACACGGTTAGGGAAGGTACGACTGCTTAGGTTGAACGAAAAAAAAACCAGATGAAGTTTTCACGGCGATGGGAAGAGGCCATCGAGCCTTCCCATCATCATAAACGACTCGTTCCACCGAGCTGCCAAACTGCCTCTCTTTCTGAACGTTCAATAAACACAAATGGAATTGACGTAGACATGACGGTAAAAGCTCTATGAAAGGACGACCCTGAGGTTTGATCGGAGGCATAATTAATCCATGTCCTGACGTAGTTCATTCCCTCCTTTCAGCAATGCATAACAGAATCCCATTCTTATGTCCTCTCGCACTTTCGCATGCAAAATAAATCACTTAAGAAACAATAGTGCGTCAAATTAAACTCGTACCGTCTACCTCTCAAACAAAGAGACAGAGACATACCACAACTTCTCCCAAAGCACTGGGGGTACCAATACCGTCCCATCTCAGAACCTCCCTAAGCTTTTCATCGACATTAAGTATTAACCTATCAGTCTCCTCTCCTTTCCCTGACTGTCCACCTTCCCAAGCGAGATCACACAGTAGACCTTTCCACCATGCCACCGCCTGAGCATACCCGTCTGGATTAGCGGATTTTCTTGAAGGGAAGGCAGAATACAAGAATCCTAGGCGTTCGTCATTGCCCTTGAATTCTGGACGTGAAGACAGAAACTTTGAGGAGGGCATGGTGGTCGTTGTGGTTGCACGTCATGTCAGTGACACGAAAAGTAAACACGTGATCGAGGCGCGAAAATAAACCACGACTTTCCATCTGACTTTCAATGCCAGCATCGACCGTGAATTCAGTCTCTACAACTACAGATCCACTTTCAGGCTTTGAATTTATATCTTGTCGGATCTGCCGACGCGACTTTTTATTCTCTGCATCTGGCTCCATCTGTTTCACCTTGAGTTCTTTCAAGAGCCGCAGGTCCTCCTCGACCCTCCTCTTCTCCGCCTCTTCCCGATCCCTCTCTTTCTCTCGAACCTTTTTCTCTTCTCCCTTCACCTCCTCTTCCAACATCTCCAGCTCCTTCTTCAGCTCATCATCGTCGATTTCCTCAGCTACACCTGAACGACGAGCCAGATCGCCACCGATTCCAATCGCGTCGTCAATCTCTTTCTGGTCAGCCAAAGTTTCTGACAGTGATTCCATCGTCTCGTCAACTTTATCCGGAGAGAGGGAAGGATGTGCCAGGAGTGATTTGAGCGTCTTAGATCCAAGGTCGTACATTCGCATAATCTGACCCTATGTCAGATTATCCCATGAAAAGCAGGAGCACATGTACCTCAACATCTCCCGTCGCTCGTTCAATGGAAAGCAATACACTCGTGACAGTTTCGAGCGTCCCGGTTCGTTTCAGGAGCAATGCCTCCAGCTGTTTCCGCGATCGCAGGTACGACAGTGCCATAGATTTCTGCTTCGCTTTGAGATATTTCTCAATCTTCGCAGTTTGCCTGTCTCAGGCTCGGTTAAGCTCGAATCTGCCACAAAGAGAAAGGCGCACTGTGAAATTCTGCTCTCAATGTCCGAGATCTGCTGTGTTAGGTTATTCGACGATTGCTTCAGTTCAAGAATACCTCGTTCTTCGGTGGAGATGCCTTCAGTAGCCCTTGATGTCGAGGGTAAAGTGAGCGATGAAAGGATTTTGACGACCTGACAAAGTCCTTCTGGACAAACTTCTAGCAAAGAAAGGATTGCTCACTCCTCTATCCATAACAAGAACTCGTTGATCCCGCTGCAAGTATTTCATCAACACTTCCAAATCCCGCTGCGAAAGTTCCTTCCCATCCACAATTCCAAACTTCTTCTTCCACTCCTCCCTCGTAAACAGTCTCTCAGTGACGTTCAAACCTGCCAATTCGGCAAGTTTTGCACACACGATTTTCGCCGTCTTCTCAAGATTGGAGACAATGACGTACGAACCCTTGCATTGACGAAAGACGTCCTCGTCGTCATAAGTAAAGGAGTCATCTTCAGACGCAAACGGGTTTAATTGACTGAACGCCCATGAAAGGGGTCCGGCGACTAGTGTAGAGAGAAGAGTTGATGAGATAGACCGTGTCGCTGATGTTGATGGTAGGAGGGTGGACAACGATGGTGTTGAATTAAACACAGGAAGAGGAATGACGACTCGCGACCGAGCCATACTTCGCTAAAATGTAGATATCTGTCAGTACTCGGGTTTGTCAACGGTCTTCCATGAAACATTCTTCTCAAGCATAAACGAGCCAAGAGGACACACGGTTAGGGAAGGTACGACTGCTTAGGTTGAACAAAAAAAACTAGATGAAGTTTTCACGGCGATGGGAAGAGGCCATCTAGGCTTCCCATCATCATAAACGACTCATTCCATCGAGCTGCCAAACTGCCTCTCTTTCTGAACGTTCAATAAACACAAATGGAATTGACTTAGACATGACAGTAAGAGCTCTATGAAAGGATGACCCTGAGGTTTGTTCGGAGGCATAATTAATCCATGTCGTGGCGTAGCTCATGCCCTCCTTTCAGCAATGCATAACAGAATCTGACTCTTATGTCCTCTCGCACTCTCACATGCAAAACAAATCACTTAAGAAACCAAATAGTGCGCCAAATTAAACTCGTACCGTCCACCTCTCAAACAAAGAGACAGAGACATACCACAACTTCTCCCAAAGCACTGGGTGCACCAATACCGTCCCATCTCAGAACCTCCCTGAGCTTTTCATCGACATTAAGGATTAACCTATCAGTCTCCTCTCCTTTCCCTGACTGTCCACCTTCCCAAGCGAGATCACATAGTAGACCTTTCCACCATTCCACCGCCTGAGCATACCCGTCTGGATTAGCGGATTTTCTTGAAGGGAAGGCAGAATACAAGAATCCTAGGCGTTCGTCATTGGCCTTGAATTCTGGACGTGAAGACAGAAACTTTGAGGAGGGCATGGTGGTCGTTGTGGTTGCACGTCATGTCAGTGACACGAAAAGTAAACACGTGATCGAGACGCGAAAATAAACCACGACTTTCCATCTGACTTTCAATGCCAGCATCGACCGTGAATCCAGTCTCTACAACTACAGATCCACTATCAGGCTTTGAATTTATATCTTGTCGGATCTGCCGACGCGACTTCTTACTGAGCGGACGACAGAATGAGGCCGTGGGATTCGTAGTCACAAATTGTGAGCACGTCCTTTGCGAGCATTGCATTGGTGCCGGAGGTGAAGGTGCGCTCCTCACATATCCTCAAACATCTACATGAAATTGTGTGAAGAAGGGAGTGGACGTTGTCCTGTCTGCGGCAAGTTCAGAGCTAGTCTTCAAAGACTTTCAGTGGATATGCATCCGACGATGGCCTTTTATTTTCGCCCTCTTACTACTTTGTGCAAAGAGATGAGTGGAGCGCTACATGTTTGTCCATGCTCCCTTCACTTCATATCCTTGGTTTCCGTCTCTTTTGCTGATTGTAGACCAGTTCCAAACGGATAACATGGTTGAACAACTTCGGTTCTTTAAATCCCAATGCCTCGAACTTAAGCACCAGATGGGAGACGTAGAATCAATGAAGAGGTGATATTGCCTCTGATTCATTGCCCTCCTGAGATTGGGTGACACACTTTCGGGGACAGAGAATTAAAATCGCAAGCAGAAGAGAATTCCCAGCTGCGTTCTGAGCTCGCCCAGTTACGATCGCAACTCGATTCTCGACGACAGCAGATCCAACAACAACACCTACCAAATTCAACAGCATCGATGCACCAAATGAACGAAGAGTATTTTCATCCCTCCCAATTCACCCACCAATATGCGCAATCTTCATTCTCGGATGACAGCGTGTATATTTCTGCTCAGGCAGGTCGAGGAACAAAACGCAAACTGCCCGCAGAATTAGACGCATTGTTAGTACCCTCCTCTCGATTTGCCCTGCACCCACCGCTGATGCGCGGTGGTGCGTAGACATCCTTCAAAGCAACCATTATCGCGCTTCGCTGACAACCATCCCCAAATCTCCACACCAAGATCGGAAACACCAGCTCAGAAGCTACAGTGCGTCTTCAAGTTTCTCATCTTACTTTCAACTCCTAAAGCAGGATCCAGAAAATTCTACTCTCCTGATCATGACGCCGTCAAAACGATGGTGTTGAATTAAACACAGGAAGAGGAATGACGACTCGCGACCGAGCCATACTTCGCTAAAATGTAGATATCTGTCAGTACTCGGGTTTATCAACGGTCTTCCATGAGACATTCTTCTCAAGCATAAACGAGCCAAGAGGACACACGGTTAGGGAAGGTACGACTGCTTAGGTTGAACGAAAAAAAAACCAGATGAAGTTTTCACGGCGATGGGAAGAGGCCATCGAGCCTTCCCATCATCATAAACGACTCGTTCCACCGAGCTGCCAAACTGCCTCTCTTTCTGAACGTTCAATAAACACAAATGGAATTGACGTAGACATGACGGTAAAAGCTCTATGAAAGGACGACCCTGAGGTTTGATCGGAGGCATAATTAATCCATGTCCTGACGTAGTTCATTCCCTCCTTTCAGCAATGCATAACAGAATCCCATTCTTATGTCCTCTCGCACTTTCGCATGCAAAATAAATCACTTAAGAAACAATAGTGCGTCAAATTAAACTCGTACCGTCTACCTCTCAAACAAAGAGACAGAGACATACCACAACTTCTCCCAAAGCACTGGGGGTACCAATACCGTCCCATCTCAGAACCTCCCTAAGCTTTTCATCGACATTAAGTATTAACCTATCAGTCTCCTCTCCTTTCCCTGACTGTCCACCTTCCCAAGCGAGATCACACAGTAGACCTTTCCACCATGCCACCGCCTGAGCATACCCGTCTGGATTAGCGGATTTTCTTGAAGGGAAGGCAGAATACAAGAATCCTAGGCGTTCGTCATTGCCCTTGAATTCTGGACGTGAAGACAGAAACTTTGAGGAGGGCATGGTGGTCGTTGTGGTTGCACGTCATGTCAGTGACACGAAAAGTAAACACGTGATCGAGACGCGAAAATAAACCACGACTTTCCATCTGACTTTCAATGCCAGCATCGACCGTGAATCCAGTCTCTACAACTACAGATCCACTATCAGGCTTTGAATTTATATCTTGTCGGATCTGCCGACGCGACTTTTTACTGAGCGGAAGACAGAATGAGGACGTGGGATTCGTAGTCACAAATTGTGGGCACGTCCTTTGCGAGCATTGCATTGGTGCCGGAGGTGAAGGTGCGCTCCTCACATATCCTCAAATATCTACAGGAAATTGTGTGAAGAAGCGAGTGCACGTTGTCCTGTCTGCGGCAAGTTCAGAGCTAGTGTTCAACGACTTTCAGTGGATATGCATCCATCAATGGCCTTTTATTTTCGCCCTCTTACTACTTTATGCAAAGAGATGAGTGGAGCGCTACATGTTTGTCCATGCTCTCTTCACCTCATATCCTTGGTTTCCGCCACTTTTGCTGATTGTAGACCAGTTCCAAACGGATAACATGGTTGAACAACTTCGATTCTTTAAATCCCAATGCCTTGAACTTAAGCACCAGATAGGAGACGTAGAATCAATGAAGAGGTGATATTGACTCTGATTCATTGCCCGCCTGAGATTGGGTGACACACTTTTGGGGGCAGAGAGCTGAAATCTCAAGCAGAAGAGAATTCCCAGCTGCGTTCTGAGCTCGCCCGGTTACGATCGCAACTCGATTCTCGACCACCACAGCAGATCCAACAACAACACCTACCAAATTCAGCAGCATCGATGCACCAAATGAACGAAGAGTACTTTCATCCATCCCAATTCACCCACCAATATGCGCAATCTTCATTCTCGGATGGCAGCGTGTATATTTCTGCTCAGGCAGGTCGAGGAACAAAACGCAAACTGCCCGCAGAATTAGACGCATTGTTAGTACCCTCCTCTCAACTTGTCCTGCTCCCACCGCTGATGCGCGGTGGTGCGTAGACATCCTTCAAAGCAACCGTTATCGAGCTTTGTTGACAACCATCGCCAAATCTCCACACCGAGATCAGAAACACCAGCTCAGAAGCTACAGTGCGTCTTCAAGTTCCTCACCTTACTTTCAACTCCTAAAGCAGGATCCAGAAAATTCTACTCTCCTGATCATGACGCCGTCAAGTGTCCTTCGAACTATCGACCGCTAAGTGTCAGGCCTCCACCATTTCAGACATCTCGAGACCATCCAGCGACAATGCGCTGGCAAGATTCATCCAGAGTCAATTCAAACTACCCATCAATGCCCGCCACAGTCACAGCTGCTTCCCCCTTCCCCCCTCCAACTCCTAGGATGAACCGAGCGCCATTTAATCCTCCTAATCCCGTACTTCGGCCTCCTTCGAAGGTACTGAAGCTACAAGAACAGCATGGCATACGGCCAATGGGAATACGTGAGCGTTTTTCACCTGAAAATGTCAGACCACGTAAGTTCTATAACATAGCACACGTCCCTCCCCCTCCAACAAACGATGATGCTCGTCCGATGCGCACACCAGTTCCTATTCCTGGGGCTGGCCAGGGAGGCGGAAGAGAATCCAGGAGTAGGTTCCGGCCTTCGAGTGACGTTGTTGCAAACGCGGGTAGTCGATTCGCCGGAAGAAAATGACGGGAAAGTTTGAGAAGGAAAGAAAAATAGGTAACAAGAAGGTGTGTGATCCTTGTGAAGGCGTTGTTGTTGTACATTTTTGCTCTTTGTTCACCGACTGTGAAGTATACATAAATTGGCATTATAAAGTGTTATGCATTATACAATGCCGTTGTTTCGCTCCTTCGAAAGACTTTCCAAAATGTTGTGATCCCATTTTGCCTAGCATTTCGTCTTAGAACTGGCTTTGAAAGAGGAATCGTACTCACCACGAAGCCTTTCTCTGTGTCGTCTTTATCGAGACGATGGACGAGCGGCGCATTGAAACGCCCCACCATCTCCTTCAACAGCGGAAACTCCATTCCATAGCTCCTTACCAAAATTTGTGCTTCTTCTTCAGACTTTAACGCTCGAAGTTCATGGAAGAGATTGGAGAGAGCCCGTGCCGATATCCTGTTATTATGTTCCGACATGGCATCATCTAGTTGGCGGTAGCGGGAGGCATTGGGGACGTATTGCTAGGTATGGTGGAGTCAGTGAAAAGCTTTACAGAATCCATGGATGTGTGAACAAAAACCTGAGAAATGTCAGGAATCGGAACTGCACCTAACACTTTGAGATTCTTCAAGAACTGTGGATCACCCGCGTCTTTCTCAACTTCTATAGTCACAAAACGCACCTCAGGGTGATTACGAAGACACAGAAGTCTAAAGCTCACCTGCACTTTTGATTTCCCAATTCTGCACTTCAGTATGCTGGGAACCTGAACGCGGGCTAGCTGGTTGAGGAGATGGCTTTATTGGTGGACTGAAAGCCGGCGCGACACCATTCTTCTTGGTTCTTTCAACCAGACCTGCAACCCTCGACCCTCGTTGTCCCATTGAGCTTGCTTCTACTCGCAACCCTGAATGAGAGAAGTTGGTCACTCTGTTTGTTCCAATTTGTGTCGTCGCTGCCTATCAAGACAACCCGCAAGCATTTGGCTTGGGCCAGCGGTACAAGCCCAGTGTACTGCTCGCGCGCGATTAGGCCGAAGCTCCGCAAAGGTGGAACACACATAATACGTTCGTCGCTTTCATTTTCCTCTCTGCCTACTCCATAGACTGAAAGAGGATTCCGCAGTTTAAATAACTTCAAGTAGTTGCCTCCAAGGAAGGGAAGGATAAACTGGATTGATAGGCGCGTTTTCGGTATACCTCACGTGGCGACTCAGTTGTTGACTCACTATGTCTTCACATACCGTATAACAGCCATTGCTTTGCTATCCAGTCTCCTTTTCATTTGAGGCATGTCGTACACAACTGAAGTGAGCCTGGTTCTACTCGCTGTGATCGTCTACCTCGTCGTCAAGTAGTGGGTACACTCCAGAATACACTCTCTACGACAGGTTTGACTTAATCTCGGTTGCAGTCCTGATCGCGCTATTGGGGTAACACGACGTCGGGATTTGAAAGGCCCACCTGGCTGGCCAATGTATGTGCCATTATTTTCTCATTTGCAGTCTCATTCGATGCCATCAGAGTCGGGAACTTGAACTTCAGAGCGAAGGCTGCCTTCTCAATTCGTCAATTGGAGTTCGGTCTCGCTCAATCGAGGTTATATGGCTATGCCAGGACTTTCACTATCCCCGGTAGACGAATCATTGACGTTTCGAGGCCAGAATGGCTCGAGCACATTCAGAAAAGTGCGTTGGTCTGTCTTGTTGACAGCAGTCTTCGCTTAGAGAGAATGTCACAGCAAATTTTGACAACTATGTGAAGGGCGCCATAGTAGGTGAAGTAAGCGCTTAAGTTCTTCCTTATTTCGCGTACCTGCTAAAAGCGGCGCAGGTGATGGAAGATGTTCTTGGTCGAGGTATATTTGCTGTCGATGGAGACACTTGGTACTACCAACGAAAGACAACCTCCCATGTTTTCTCAACCTCACGCTTCCGCCACGTCATCACGGATTCGGTTTCGCACCACATCCAGATCTTGGATAAAGTACTCAAGTCTAAGGTTGGACAACCAGCAGTGAACTTGTCGGATATCTTCTACAGGTTCACGCTCGATACGTTCGCCTACATGGCTTTTGGGAAAGAGATCGGATCTCTCCACGACGAGAGCGCTGACTCGGAAGGGGCAGAAGGAAGAAAATTCGCAGCCGCTTTTGATGCATGTCAAACAAGATTAGACGAACGCTTTAACGAGTAAAATTTTCTTGCGCCTTTGGTCTGTCGCTGAGGAACAAAATGATTTAGTTTTCTCTTTTGGAAGATCCGAGAGCGTTGGTTGAGCGTTGGCAAAAGAATGCAAGCGTCCGTCAAAATAGTGAACGACTACGCGTATAGAATTATCGATGAGAAGATTGAGAAGGCCCAGTCATCACAGGACGCAGAGAGGGAGAAGGGAGCAAAAGATCTACTGGATTTATTCATGGCAGTGAGGTGTGCAAATTCGCCTGGACCGATTGTCTCTTAGTTAGGAATTGCAGACAAGAGAACGGCTCTCCTCTTTCACGCAAGGAGCTGCGAGATGCTGTATTGAACCTCATGATTGCTGGTCGGTCAGTTTTCTATCATGGCGTGTATGCCAAGTCTGCACTGACGTTCGGACACCCTCAGTGATACTACGGCCGTTGCGTTGTCCTGGGCTTTCGTTCGCCTCCTCAGAAATCCTACATATGTTACTTGGTTACGGGAAGAAATTGATGCGAATGGTGACGATACCGTCGACTACGACAGTTTCAAGAGTTTCCATCGTGTACAGGCGGTTTGGTACGAAACTCTAAGGTTGCATCCACCAGTCCCAAAGAATATCAAGTATGCGCTGGCGCATAGATTGTCTTATGCTTGAACTAATGTCAATACTAGGATTGCTCTAAAAGATGACCAACTTCCTAATGGCCCAAAAATCGAGGCGGGGATGTTGGTACGATGGGGAGACTGGGAGATGGGTGAGCATTTGGTTGATTTTTCCATGCTTCATTATCAAGTAAGCTGTAGGTCGCGATACTGAAATCTGGGGCGAGGATGCTTCAAGTTTTCGACCAGAGAGATGGCTCACATCTGAAGGAAATCTCCAGAGAACTGATCCATGGCGGTTCCATGCTTTCAATGCAGTAAGAGCTTTATTTGAAGATGAAAGATGCAACTAAGAGCACATACTCTCGTCAAGGGCCCAAGAATATGCGTTGGTACGCCCTGAACATGCTTCGCAACAAGGACTTATTCAGTCGTGCTGCAGGCCAACAATTCGCGACCTTCGAAGGGGTCACGGTCCTGAAAGAGGTGATCAAAAACTACGATTGGGACTTTGCCCCTGGCTATTGGGAGAATGTAGCGAAAGTTGACGGGAAGTTGGATTCTGATGACATACCGAAGGAGCTGTGCCCCGTCGAAGATACGCCGCTTTATGGTCAGTCGTTGACGCTGAACATGCAAGATCCTCTATTGGTCACTTTCAGGACGAGGAAGTTGGGATAGCGAAGAACGATGCCTTAACCGAACTACCAACATCTTATCGATGTCAATGGATTCTAACTGGATTCTATATTAATCGTTGGACATTCTATTGTGTACATCATGTCGGTAATCTATGATATTCTTTACTTATCGAAGGACTCGGTTCGGCTGAGAACACGTTATCTCGGCTCCTCTTGAGCAGCGAGTGGTGTGTAAGCTGTAGGGCAAGGGACTCGTAACGACTGTTCCCTCAGCCGACTCGGAGAGCCACAACAGCCGAAATTGGGGCATGAGAGCAAAAGAGGCGTATAAAAGATCGGGCAAGTCACCTGCGGATGCACCGCGAGACACAATCATGGCTAGCCCTACTCCTCGTCCTACCTTTAGTCCACAGGTTGCAGAACCGACTGACGAGAGGAAAGCCTACGGTGGAGCGTGTCATTGTCAGGCAGTCAAGTTCACTGTTACAATCCCACCACTAGAAACACTTAAACTCTCAGATTGCAATTGTTCTGTGAGCATTCTCTGCGAAAAACTTGCAAAAGACGATTGATTCGGGTTTTGATTAGATCTGCTCCAAGAATGGATACGCATTAGTGAGTATCTCACTGGCATACTGTAGTTTATTATCATGTTCTGACATGCCTCAGGTTTACGCGTATAAGTGAGCATCTCTTCTCACTGGGAACGACTCTAAAGCGTGCGTGTAGGGATGATGTTCACTTTGAGAAAGGACAAGGAGAGCTGACAGCCTATCGCTTCCATACCAAAGCGAATGAACATCAGTTTTGCCCTAAATGTGGTACGCTTTAGACCTATCTGTCGAACCATCCGAGTCACACGAAGCAACGGCCTTGTATTACTAGGCTCCTCGTTATTCGTCGACTTCAAAGATAATCCTGTGGACTTCGTCAAGCCATTCATAGGAGTCAATGTGAGCACTCTTCTCCTGCCAACTCGGGGCAATATTGAACTGCATGATGGAAGGTTCGTGCACTGGAAGGTGTAGATGCAAGGTCCCTCGAAAGCTTCCAGCGAAATGTTTTTGACGGCAAGAAAAATCTTTAGCCCCCGTTTCGTCCTAGGACTTCACGCCTATCACATAATAGTATGTTACACGAGGCTGTTGAGGGTCGAGACCTCTGAAATACTACTATCAATGTTTTCGTCTATAACTCACTCTGACATTTGCCACAACATCATCAGGATCAATAAACCTGAATATAAATAGTCAATGAACATACACAAAGCGAAGCGATCCCCTGCAGGAGCCGCAGGAACCATTCCACTTTGCAACACGGTCGCGTCTGTTGCTCAAGTCATTTAGTTCAATATAAGGCTGAACGCGCCAACTACTCTCCTTCCATTTCATCAGGCAGAATCAGAAACCGCCAGCATGGGTGAGGAGAAAGCATCACGACCGGGCTATCCTGCCTCTCAGAAGGATCTACTTCTCGCTAACGATGGTTCGCTGCACACTTACCCCGCAAACTGTCACTGTCAAGCCGTCAAGTTTACGGTGACAATGCCTCCTTTGGAGAATGTGATGGTTCTCGAATGCAACTGCAGTATTTGTAGCAAGAATGGATATTTACTCGTTTACCCTTTTCGGTGTGCACATCCGAGTCCCTCCACTTCTGCTCTCTCAAATGCATGAATGATACTGACGTGAAGTTGGACATAATAGGGATAATGTTAGGTTTGAGAAAGGGGAAGACAAGTTGAAGGAGTATCGATTTGGCAACAAGCACAATGGACAGATGTTTTGCTCTGAGTGTGGTACTAGCGTCTTGATCGATTTCAAAGATGCAAGAGAGGAATTGAGGGAATGTCTTGGGGTGAATGTATGTGATTCTCCTCCCGACTCTGAACTAATGCTGATGTGATGCATCACAGATAAGGACGTTTGCTGATATGGATTCGCACAAGGTGTTAACTTTGAAGAAACTTCAGGACGCAGGAGACAAGAGAGAGCCTCTTTATGAAGTCAAATGAAAATCTAGCAGGGATGACTGGGATACGGGGGCACGACGTGCGCATCGTTCAGTTTGCGTGTTCAAGCAAATATACGGGACCCAATATTCATTGAGTTCTTAAAGATCTTGAAAGTGGGCAGATAACTTTTATTCCTCCTTTCTTCAGATGGGACAGCGCAAAATGAGCAGAAAGATTGATTGCACACACCTAACCATCGACCTCCATCGCTTCTCCCCTCAAATTCAATCCGACCACTTCCTCCTTCACGACATCAAACTTGACGACCTGTTCCTTTGTCCAACGAGTGGTTCCCTTCTTATACTTATAGCTCAACTCCTTCTCCACCTTCTC
>MU271308.1:50178-98190 GCA_021432655.1 Atractiella rhizophila
CTGTGGAAGAACCAGGCGTCTTCTTCTGGAGGAGGAAGTGGAGGAAACAGCGACCCTTTCCTCTTATCTGATCTTCCACAAGGCATGGAGAACCTCGATTGCACGTTCCCAACACCTCATAGCAATGCCTTGATTGATTTGGACGGCGATTGTCTCGCTGGTTAGTCCTTTCCATGCCGTCCCTTCATTACTTTAGACTTTCGAGTGGGCTCATGAATGTGGGACGTAGATTTGTTCCTCATGTGTCAAGGCCCGAGTGAGGAGGAAAAGACGTATCAGATTTGGTTGAACGATCGTACCGGAGGATGGAAGCTGGGCAGGCAGGGCGATTTGCCGAAGGGCACGAAGCAGGTAGCGTTTGGGGATATGGGTTTGTTCTCGCCTTCCCACCTTGTTCTCACTGCTGAGGGTGGAAGTAGATAGGGACGGGACCATGGATATGATCATCACCGCCTGTCCCAGCGGGACGGAAGTCGGTGGATGTCAATTGATAACCTCTCATAACGTCCAAATTCCGCTCTGTTCCTCCACTTCATCTTCCCCAACAACCAAATGTCGGGACCTCTCCAACCTCTGCGTCCCCGACCCAGACTTCAACTTTGACTTCTCCCCCACTTCTAAAACCACAATCGCCTATTCTATACCCTCTATCCTCCCTCAACGACCTCACCTCATTCATTCAGCTGCACCAAACACCTTCTATCCCTCCTCCAACGACCTTCCCATCCACATCAAACTCGGAGATTTCAACCTCGACGGATTCCCGGACCTCCTCATCTTGACAGCTCGGACGGAGGATGGCGCGAGGAATGGGTTAGGGAGCGTGACTATTTTGGAGAATAGGGAGTGTGGACATGGGGTTGAGTGTGGGAGGACGGGAGAGGGAAAGAAGGGAAAGAGGGGATGGGCTCCGGTTAAGGGAACGGAGGTGAAGCCGTTGGAGGAGAGGGAGGATGTGAGGGGAATGGGATGGGTGGATTTGGATGAGGATGTATGTCTTCACTCTCTTCTTTTCCGTGGCTTGATTGTTCGTGAGGAAATTGATGTGTCTTTTGCGTGGATGGGTAGGGAAGTCTCGACATTTATTTGCTGAGGGAGGGGTCTCAAGGTGGTGCATCGAGGAAGGTGGAGTTTTTGAAGAACAACTTCTTTCACGACGCCTTTTTCCTAAAATCTCTGGGTCAGTCCTCTACCTTGCTCTTCTTCTCGTTCAGCTGAAAGTGTTTATGGTATAGTGCTCAATGATGCCTGTCAAGGATATTGCGAGCCGAAGGGAGAGAAGAAGTATCGGGTATGCATTTCATCACATTACGGAGGTACAGAAGTGACGCGAATTGATACTTAGCCATACGGAGTGTCCTATAGCGGAGCCTCCTACAAGTTCACCATCCTCGACCCCGCTGGGAACCGTCGCGCTGCCCACGGTTCGTTTCTTCCTCCCCACCTCTCCATCTCATGTTGACGTTGACGACTTTGGAATGTAAGTTGGCCAACTCCCTCAGTCGTCCTATCTTTCCCTCCTGACGCCATACTCCTACTTTGGCCTCGGGCGGACCAACAACTACGTGGAGTCCCTGTTTGTGGGAACGACGTTGAAGAGCAATGTGTCGTCTTTCGCCCACTTTACTAACATCGAAGGCGTCATTCCAAACTCTCAGTTGGTCGTGCAACCCAACAGGGACGGCGGATGGCATAAAGAACTGTATTTGAGACCTGGCGATTGGGTCTTTTGGGTCATCGTAGGCATTGTCGGTGCCATGGTGCTACTTGGCGCGTTGGTTTTTGCCCTGAATTTGAAAGAGAAGGTATGGCGTTCCATCCATCTATTTGACGTGTGTCGTGCGAGTGGAGGAAGATGCTGATTGTGTTTGGGCTGTTTGACAGAGAGAGGACGAGAATGAGAAGCGGAGAAGGTTGCATTCGATCAATTTCGCTGCGCTTTGAGTCCAACCATTGATTCGTCCATGCATCGGCCTGCATTAACATCATTCCTCGGAGCTAGAGATCACATCGCAGAAGTGTGCAGGCAGGAATGGAGGAAGAAGGAAGGATGTGGGCAGGATGGAACATGTGGAAGACAAGGTGTCAAGTGGCTGACTCTGTTGACAACTTGACAACACTGTTGATGGAGGAGGTCGGAACGATCGGAGCCTGTCAACGAGAATTTGTCGAGAATCCTGTCAAGCGTCTCTATGCAGTCATTTAGTTGATCAATTTATTATTTCTACGCCAATTCGTGCTTGCCCCAAAAAATTCGCTGTTGCCCCCGTCCTTCTTCACTTTAGCGACCACCAACCGCTCTCGGCAAGCTCCTCGCTCACACCCAACAGTAGGAGGAGTCAACTCAGGCTCATTGGGACTGGCACAATGTACCGGTTCAGGCGGAAGGACAAGAAGGCATCCCCAGCTGCCAATGTCCAACCTGGCACGCAAGGCAACAACGCTTCGGTCTTGAACAACTTTTTCAATGCCTCTCCACAGACGAATGGGAGCCTGAATGGGAATGGGAATGCAAACGGGAGGGGCAGTGGAGGGACTGCGAAGAGGGACGGTAGACATGCTGCTGGAGGCGGGGGATTTGAACCGTTGAACCTACCGGATTCGAGCGATTTCAGGACTAGCTTGGTCAGTCATCTTCTTTCCGATCTCTTTCTGGGACAGAGGTGTTGAGAGGTGTTGTGTTGGGATGCTAGATACTACCCCATCTAACGAAACGGTTTACGCTCTTGAGAGCCGAGGATGGGAGCTTGGTTAGCTTGGATACGATGCAGCGACTGCTCAAGTGCGTTGTTGTCTGTTTGGATTTGAGGCTGGGAGACATGCTGAACGTTCTGGTTGGGATAGGGCGAAGAGAGAGACTGGTCAGCTGTCCGCATTGGAGGAGAACCTCGTGCTAGCCCAATATCGTTTGCAACGGGAACAAGAAGACTCGATGCGCAAACAACATGCATTCCCCTCCTCTAACAGTAACAGTAACAGTAAGACCAACACGAATTCACCGCCCTCTACATCGCTCCTCCCTCCTTTCAGTTTCTCTCCCATCTCAGAAGAGCTCGAGCCTCAGTCGGCCGCCACGACTTACTTTCGAGACGTGCCTACGCCGGTAAGCGCAAAGAGCTTCGCATCCTTTAGACCGAGTGGAGGGGGAGGTAGTAGATTTGGAGGAGGGGAGAGAGATGCGAACTATGTCAGAAAGGTTACGAAAAGTCTGAGTGGGAGGAGCACGAGCGAGTGGAGTGAGAATGGGGAAGGAGAGAAGGAGAAAGGGAAAGAGAAGCAAGAGACTAGACTATCGTCTCATTCCACCGGAATGTCGTCCAATGGAACTGTTGATAGGGATGGACCGGATGTTCCTCCTCCACTTCCCCTTCCTGCGGTCCGGATCGAGGATTCGGGTTCGGAGGATGAGTTTGTGGAATCAGAGGATGACGAAGACGATACACAAGAGATGGAGAATTTGAAACAGACTATGTCTCAGCTGACCGGAGCGAAAGTAGATTCCTTACCTCCCTCTCTGCCCTCCTTACAAGTCAACCGAATATCTCGAATCCTAATGGACATCGAAAGCGACCTCTCCAAAACTCACAAACGCATCGACTCGGAATTCTCCATCAAATCCGGTTCTGGCTCTGGCGGTTCTGGCGCATCCATGGGCAGCATTGGGAGCTTGCACGAGTTCAAACAGTCCTTCGAGCTCGCCAACCCACCACGAAAGTCGGAAAGCACTGTGAGGTCGATACATTCCGCCTCTACCTCTTCTCCCGACCCCAAGGACGATGATAGCGACGACCCGTTCGCCCATCATCCTGGCACGACCCCATTGAAGAAATCGACCGTCAACCGCTCGAGAACGGTTTCGCCCCTGAGTAATTTAGCTAGCGAGTTCGCCCAATACCAAATTTCAGCAGCGATGGAGGTTGAGATGCCGAAACTGGCGTCTCCCATCCGCTCCACCTTTGATGTGGACGAAGACGAGGACGAAGCAAAGGATACCATGCCCGAACCTAAATTCTACTTCTCTCCATCTGTCGTGGACAACGCTTCTCCCGCCGACTCACCTGCCTCATTCGACTCCACCCTCCCTCTCGTTGCCCGCTCCGGTTCCATCCCCGCTCCTGGGGCGCCGTCTCGCAACGGATCCGTCTCTCAGATCCTTGATGGCAGCAGCAGTGGACACGTGAGAATGTCAATTGCGAATTCGATCCAGAGTGGCCATTCTGGACTCACCATAACGACGGACGAATCACACATCGGTCATGTGGCCAGCTCGTTCCCTCTGGTGCCTTTGAGGAATGGAAAGGGTGCTTTAGGCTTGGGTATTGGGATAGGCGACCGCGCCAGCGCTGGTGGAGGGAGCGTGAGGACGGAAGGGTCCGGTTCTGTGTCCGCAGGCGATTCTTCTCCCCATTTGGGAGCTAGTGGTGTCCCTGTTTCGCCACCATCCAATCTCAACCAGTTGAGGGCTAAGGCTATCATGGGCTCGCCTGGGGGAGTGAGCAGCGATGTGAGCTCGTGTCCAACGAGTCCTATCGATCCCTTGCTTGAGGAGGAGGAGGAGAAAATGGTCAAGGGGCAACAGCCGGAGAGGGAGGTGGAGGCAAGTGAGGAGGAGAGTAAGACGGCGGATGACCAAGTGATGGATATTGGAAGCCCGATGCAGAGAGGTTTCAGCGGCATTTCGCTCTCTACCCATAAGGTCAGTTTTGCGTCAACCTTGACTTGGTAAATACCAACTAATTCGATTTGCTCAGGGTGGTCTCCGCCCTGAATCAGCTGCGAGTGCTCCCCCTTTCAATCCGGATGAAAACGTGTCGAGTGACGAGGAGGAGGAGTATAAAGGCAATTCCTTTGACCTGGACGAGAGCGATAGAAGCAAGGTGCATTCTCGTGAGCCAACACGAGGTGCCTCCATTCGCTCCAAAATGTCAGCTGAACGCCTGCGTCAAACGAGCCCAACGCCAACTGCTCTTGGATTGGGGATGGAAGACCTAGCTTACATCCAGGCATCCCTCGTTCGTTCCGCCAGCAAGAGAGATGCATCTCGAAAAGCTCGAACAACGGCGGGAGGACCTTCTTCTATCGCCTCGTCCGGGGGATCTGCACCGAACTTGTCTCGGACCGATTCATCGGCATCCAAGGCGTCTAGCGCCGCAAGTCACTTTGGGCTGAAACAAGCGAAGGGGGTTGAGCTGCAGCGAGGGGCAAGTTTGAGGAGAACTCCTTCGGGCAAAGGCTTTACTACCGTTCAAAGTTTTGTCAACCCCCCTCACGAAGAAGCAGCAGTGGAAGGAATCCAAGCTTCTATCATTCACGAGGAATCTCATGAATCTGAAACAGAACAGTTGGATGATTCTGTCACTTCTCCTTCCAGAGCCACTTCGCCAGTCGATTCTCTAGAATACGGACCTGGATCAACGGGTCGATACACCATGCAGTCTTTCAGCTCCGTTGGTGCGATGGAAGGAGCTATAGAAGATGAACGAAGGTTCTCTCCCACCACAACGGGTACTCCTTCCTTGGCACATTCAAATTCTGTCAAGAGTACTCCGCGCATCTCTGACTCTTCTCCTTCGTTCCCGCTCACCCCTCCAAATTCCGCTCCATACGGCGAGCCAGCCAATTGGTCTACAATGCCAGACACTCCAGTGATCAGGGAAACAGGTATGCTCTGCCTGTCATGTTGAAATCCATATTCAACTTTCTGAATAGACGAGAATGACGAGGAAATTGGTGGCCACAACAAGCAGGGATCTTATGGCTCTACACGGTCGTTCGAGGAGCAGAAGGCGAAGCCTCCTGTTCCACGTGCGCTCAAACCTTCTGCGTCGGCAGGAAATTTGTTGGACCAAAGTACTACTTCCCAACTTCGTCCTCATCGCCTCGTTCGAGATCCTTCAACGACAGCATCCGTTCTCATTCGAAATGTCGCCGCTCAGGCAGAAGCTGCCACAAAGGAGTTAAAGGGTTCTTCCGATGTCGCTACCAGCCCAATAAGCCCCCAGCGCACCAGGAAGCTCACTCTTACCAAGAAGAAATCTCAAAGGCTCAAGGCGACGATTTCTACTCCTCAGCTCACATCCGCTTCTGCAGATATACCCTCGATCCCCATCACCCCGAATCAAGAAGCCCCTGTCCCGTTTGTGGAAGCAGACACTCCAACCTCACCAAAAGGACATTCTTTTCCTGATCCCCCACGCATGCGGAAGCCTTCTGCCGGTTTTGGTTTGCGTTTGAAGATGTTAAAGAGGAAGGATAGTCGTGACAGGCTCGCCTACAATGGTGATGAGATCACGCCTTTCCCTACCGATCTCACGGATACCTCCCCAATAGAGATTCCTCCTACTCCAGTGATCAATCTCTCTCCGCCACCACCTCAAAATCTCTCACCTACCTCTCCATCTGTTCCATTCACTCCGTCGACGGACTACACACCACCTACTCCCAATACTCCTCCAACTCCCTCATTGGAGCAAACTGGGAAGCTGAAGGTGCTCATGTCTCGTCTCCGTCGTCGGAAGACTTCGGAGATTGGTGGGGCGGAAGAAGCACGAGAGTCTTTGCAAACCCTTGGGGTGAGCACGCCCGGGACACCGTACTTCAGCGTCCCGAATACTCCGTCCCTTCCGAGCATGCCTAGTACTCCAGGTTCTTCGTCGACTTCGAATCTCACTCCTGAGAGCTCGCGAGCGCCGACGCTCTACGAGCAGTTCAGGAGGCGCCCCGAAGCAGACATCCTACCCTCTTCTTCCTCGACCATATCCTCTGTACATCCCAATGATCCTCGACTTCCAAGGTCGCGTAGAACTTCTGATGCTTCCCAGAACACCGTTAGCACTGTGCAGAAATCTCCCACCACCACCTCAGACTCCATGCAAGCTCTTTGGGAAGCCGCCGCCATTGGTGATGCAAAACCTACTGAAATATCGCCGGATCCGACAACGGAGGAGAGTGCGGATGAGCCAGCGCTGGACGAAGAAGCCCATGCGGATCGTGCCACTGTGCGTTCGTCCATTGAGACGAATCGGCAACGCGCGTCAGTGGCTGCATCGGTTGCGTCGACGGTCCAGAAGAAGAGGCTCTCGCGTTCGTCATCCGCAGGTGGGCATTACAGGACACCGAGTACAGCATCATCTATCCTACGTCGGAACAGCGTTGGCTCTACCGGTCACCGATCAATTCAAGAACGGCCTCCTACGCCTCCTGCTGGCGTGCATGAACACAAGCGCCATATGTCAGAGGATGCGGATGCTGAACCCGTTCCTAGACTTCCTCTCCCTCTGCGACTCTCCCGCATTCGAAATTCCGAGTTCTTATCCACTGACCCCATGGCTTCTGATCAACTCGCTCCTCCATCGCCTGGCGGCAGATCTGTTCGCTCATCACGTACGGCATCCTATGCCGCTTTCTTTGACGATTACTATTACGATGATGACGAGGAGATGGATCCTGAAACTCCGGTTCCTCCAATACCTGATAGCATGACGGAGGATGCTGAAAAGCAACCATTAGAGTCTTCGTCCCCAGTTCCTTCAGCCGAACCGTTACCTTCAGCTCCGACTCCTCCGCCTGAAGAAGTACCACCACTCGCGGGACTTCGACAAATGAGGATGTCTCGCGCAAGGATGTCGAGGATGAATTCCACGAATTCTACTACTTCGGGTGACAAGGGAGAGGACGGCGAGGATCTCTGGAACATGATCTCAGAGCTTCGTAGACCGAGCGTCGTTTCTATGTCTTTCCACTCGAGGAGCTCCAGTGGGGACAGCAACTACGGCTCCACTCCTTTACCTTCAGGACCTGGACTATCTAACTATACGGCTCAAGAGCTCAGGATCCACAGGAGACAGAAGTCGAATGCCTCCCAGAAGAGCGACGGGAGTCTGAATCGTTCCAACTCTTTCGGGAGGAAGGATAGCCTACGGCTTGGGAATAGGCCGAAGAGGACGCATTCGCTCAGGCGTGGGGAACAGACAACTTCTCCCCCTCCCGCCTCATCCTCGAAGCCGAAGCTTTTTGGAGTTCCCGAGTATTATTGATTGTTCTTAGACTATTGCCTCCATACGCATTCCGTTTATTTGTCCCACTTTTATCCTTGCAAACAACTTAATCCATCCATCCATCCATCCATGACTCTAACACACTTGTCGAAATCCCGAATACCGTCGTGAATATCCTTAACGTATCCTGTATTTTAATTGGCGTCACTCGGCTCTTACTTGTTTTGCTACCTTTGAGTTTTCCTATGAGTTACACTTAAATCGTTTGATTGGTGTTGGTGACACCTTGCTCTTGCCCTTCGAATTGTTGAGCTCTGCTTCGAAATTCTTGCGTAATGGGTAGGTGATGAATACTATGCAGAAGAAGAATGAATATGAATATCTTATCGCCACAATCCTCGTCGAGAAACAAGACATGAGTTGACGACAATGAATAAAGAAGAGGAGAAAAAAGGTTGTCACTGAGCTCGATTGAAGGGTTAAGAGAAGGGACGATGAAGACGGACAAAAGTAGAAAATGGAATGAAAACAACAACCCTTCAGGCTGCCTGGACCTCACGAAGAAGCAGCAGTGGAAGGAATCCAAGCTTCTGTCATTCACGAGGAATCTCATGATTCTGAAACAGAACAGTTGGATGATTCTGTCACTTCCCCTTCCAGAGCCACTTCACCAGTCGATTCTCTGGAATACGGACCTGGATCAACAGGTCGATACACCATGCAGTCTTTCAGCTCCGTTGGTGCGATGGAAGGAGCTATAGAAGATGAACGAAGGTTCTCTCCCACCACAACGGGTACTCCTTCCTTGGCACATTCAAATTCTGTCAAGAGTACTCCGCGCATCTCTGACTCTTCTCCTTCGTTCCCGCTCACCCCTCCAAATTCCGCTCCATACGGCGAGCCAGCCATTTGGTCTACAATGCCAGACACTCCAGTGATCAGGGAAACAGGTATGCTCTGCCTCTCATGTTGGAATCCATATTCAACTTTCTGAACAGACGAGAATGACGAGGAAATTGGTGGCCACAACAAGCAGGGATCTTATGGCTCTACACGGTCGTTCGAGGAGCAGAAGGCGAAGCCTCCTGTTCCACGTGCGCTCAAACCTTCTGCGTCGGCAGGAAATTTGTTGGACCAAAGTACGACCTCCCAACTCCGTCCTCATCGCCTCGTTCGAGATCCTTCAACGACAGCATCCGTTCTCATTCGAAATGTCGCCGCTCAGGCAGAAGCTGCCACAAAGGAGTTAAAGGGTTCTTCCGATGTCGCTACCAGCCCAATAAGCCCCCAGCGCACCAGGAAGCTCACTCTTACCAAGAAGAAATCTCAAAGGCTCAAGGCGACGATTTCTACTCCTCAGCTCACATCCGCTTCTGCAGATATACCCTCGATCCCCATCACCCCGAATCAAGAAGCCCCTGTCCCGTTTGTGGAAGCAGACACTCCAACCTCACCAAAAGGACATTCTTTTCCTGATCCCCCACGCATGCGGAAGCCTTCTGCCGGTTTTGGTTTGCGTTTGAAGATGTTAAAGAGGAAGGATAGTCGTGACAGGCTCGCCTACAATGGTGATGAGATCACGCCTTTCCCTACCGATCTCACGGATACCTCCCCAATAGAGATTCCTCCTACTCCAGTGATCAATCTCTCTCCGCCACCACCTCAAAATCTCTCACCTACCTCTCCATCTGTTCCATTCACTCCGTCGACGGACTACACACCACCTACTCCCAATACTCCTCCAACTCCCTCATTGGAGCAAACTGGGAAGCTGAAGGTGCTCATGTCTCGTCTCCGTCGTCGGAAGACTTCGGAGATTGGTGGGGCGGAAGAAGCACGAGAGTCTTTGCAAACCCTTGGGGTGAGCACGCCCGGGACACCGTACTTCAGCGTCCCGAATACTCCGTCCCTTCCGAGCATGCCTAGTACTCCAGGTTCTTCGTCGACTTCGAATCTCACTCCTGAGAGCTCGCGAGCGCCGACGCTCTACGAGCAGTTCAGGAGGCGCCCCGAAGCAGACATCCTACCCTCTTCTTCCTCGACCATATCCTCTGTACATCCCAATGATCCTCGACTTCCAAGGTCGCGTAGAACTTCTGATGCTTCCCAGAACACCGTTAGCACTGTGCAGAAATCTCCCACCACCACCTCAGACTCCATGCAAGCTCTTTGGGAAGCCGCCGCCATTGGTGATGCAAAACCTACTGAAATATCGCCGGATCCGACAACGGAGGAGAGTGCGGATGAGCCAGCGCTGGACGAAGAAGCCCATGCGGATCGTGCCACTGTGCGTTCGTCCATTGAGACGAATCGGCAACGCGCGTCAGTGGCTGCATCGGTTGCGTCGACGGTCCAGAAGAAGAGGCTCTCGCGTTCGTCATCCGCAGGTGGGCATTACAGGACACCGAGTACAGCATCATCTATCCTACGTCGGAACAGCGTTGGCTCTACCGGTCACCGATCAATTCAAGAACGGCCTCCTACGCCTCCTGCTGGCGTGCATGAACACAAGCGCCATATGTCAGAGGATGCGGATGCTGAACCCGTTCCTAGACTTCCTCTCCCTCTGCGACTCTCCCGCATTCGAAATTCCGAGTTCTTATCCACTGACCCCATGGCTTCTGATCAACTCGCTCCTCCATCGCCTGGCGGCAGATCTGTTCGCTCATCACGTACGGCATCCTATGCCGCTTTCTTTGACGATTACTATTACGATGATGACGAGGAGATGGATCCTGAAACTCCGGTTCCTCCAATACCTGATAGCATGACGGAGGATGCTGAAAAGCAACCATTAGAGTCTTCGTCCCCAGTTCCTTCAGCCGAACCGTTACCTTCAGCTCCGACTCCTCCGCCTGAAGAAGTACCACCACTCGCGGGACTTCGACAAATGAGGATGTCTCGCGCAAGGATGTCGAGGATGAATTCCACGAATTCTACTACTTCGGGTGACAAGGGAGAGGACGGCGAGGATCTCTGGAACATGATCTCAGAGCTTCGTAGACCGAGCGTCGTTTCTATGTCTTTCCACTCGAGGAGCTCCAGTGGGGACAGCAACTACGGCTCCACTCCTTTACCTTCAGGACCTGGACTATCTAACTATACGGCTCAAGAGCTCAGGATCCACAGGAGACAGAAGTCGAATGCCTCCCAGAAGAGCGACGGGAGTCTGAATCGTTCCAACTCTTTCGGGAGGAAGGATAGCCTACGGCTTGGGAATAGGCCGAAGAGGACGCATTCGCTCAGGCGTGGGGAACAGACAACTTCTCCCCCTCCCGCCTCATCCTCGAAGCCGAAGCTTTTTGGAGTTCCCGAGTATTATTGATTGTTCTTAGACTATTGCCTCCATACGCATTCCGTTTATTTGTCCCACTTTTATCCTTGCAAACAACTTAATCCATCCATCCATCCATGACTCTAACACACTTGTCGAAATCCCGAATACCGTCGTGAATATCCTTAACGTATCCTGTATTTTAATTGGCGTCACTCGGCTCCTACTTGTTTTGCTACCTTTGAGTTTTCCTATGAGTTACACTTAAATCGTTTGATTGGTGTTGGTAACGCCTTGCTCTTGCTCTTCGAATTCTTGAGCTCTGCTTCGAAATTCTTGCGTAATGGGTAGGTGATGAATACTATGCAGAAGAAGAATGAATATGAATATCTTATCGCCACAATCCTCGTCGAGAAACAAGACATGAGTTGACGACAATGAATAAAGAAGAGGAGAAAAAAAGTTGTCACTGAGCTCGATTGAAGGGTTAAGAGAAGGGACGATGAAGACGGACAAAAGTAGAAAATGGAATGAAAACAACAACCCTTCAGGCTGCCTGGCTGGTGCGACTTGACTGACTAAGTATCATACAACTGATAGCTTGAATTTTGACCTTCTTTAGCTGACTTAAATCGTTTTTGAGACCTGTAGCAAGATATGGGCAAAAGAGTGAAAGACGCTGATGGGGAGCGGGAAAATTTCATCGATCTCCTTGGATCTTCCACAGCTGACGATTGCGCTTCTGCTTCCGGATGACGTTCACGTTCTATGCATCAATTGATCAGATATGGCAGAGGGAGAATAGGGATGGGCTGACAGATGCGGCTCCACCGCCGAAAGCGAGGACGACGGTTTCGTCAAATTCTTTGCTATCCGCGATTTTCTTCCTTTGGGCAATACACCTACTCCCAACCGAAACGTAAACAACCACACGCCCACACCAATCCATAAAGTAGAGAAGAAAAATTGCGGACCTTTTGGCAAATTCGAATCTCTCCTTATCATTCCCAATCACGAGCTCTGGGCTCTCTACTGAAGCCTTGAAGACTTCGAAGGGAAGACGAGAATAGATTTGAATGAGGGTGACGAGTCCTCCGGGGTTTGCCGGTTCATCTTCATCTGTCGAAGTCTCGAAAGCATTCAACTGTCTCGGCAGGACGACCTGGACGTGTTCCAAAAGCTTCTCTCGCATCCTATTCCGTTGGACCCTTCAGCAAGCGGCTAGAAGACAGGACTGAGGCAACAAACCTGACTGCGGCTTCCCCATACAAATACAAGGAGCTGCCGTTGGCGTCTTCTTTGTTCAGTTTGGGATGGACGAAGGGGATGTTGGAACTTCCATTGGTCGGGAAGGTGTAAGGAGGGGGGAGAGTGTGGTCTGGGATTTTGGTGTCTACGAAATCGAACCAGGAGGAGAGAACCTCCGGTGCGTATGCACTTTGCGACGAGTCAGATTGACGTACATGGATGGGTTGGAAGTAGCAGCATGGGGAAACGTACCGGTCTATCGATTCGAGACACATATCTAGAGCTTGATGAAACAGATCTTCTAGTCGTAAGAATGTTGCGGCGGCCAAAACACCGCGGGCGTTTTCAGTGTTGATCATGGATGCAGCGTAAGGATTATAGAGGTGGCTGAGGGCGATGCTTAGGGAATCTGCACCACATCATCATCGTCCGGACTATCAGCACTGACGCATCAAGTAAAGAGAGGTAATGACGCACGCTCGTCCACATTTCTATCTTCTATGAGAATCTGCAAGTCCGTGCTCGGATGCATCCTCATGGTATTGGCGAGGAAAGGGCTTCTGGAAAGCATGAGACGGTGCAGTTGGAAGCTGCGCCGAACCGGTCCTGGACTGTTGGAGAGCGAATGGTCCTGAAACTGGACATGGAGGATGCAATCGCTCCATTCTCCCGTCATGAACGCATTGTGCTACCCCAAGAAGCAACACATCAACAAAGTCCTCTCTCACTTCCCACGGCTGCACAACCGCCATAGAATGAGATTAGAGACGTACCAGAGTCTGAGCTATGCTGTCGAAGGCGTTGGAGGCGATGTTGGAGGAAAGGGACGATGAGGACGGTACGAGCTCGTGCGTTTCCGCTTCGGCGAGCGCCTGGGCGGGGGACTTGGGAGTAGTCGCTGCTGCCATTGTGCGTGGGAAGCTGTAAGATGCAGGTGCTCTTGAGACTTGGAAAAGATTCGACCTCGTCGTTTTGGGCTCGCCAATCGGTAAAAGAGTCTAATTGCATCAACGTGCATCAATGATTCATCAACGTATTGAGTACTGCTGATTGAATTCTGAGCATGGACAAGGCAAGAATGAAGCTCACGTTCCAGCAGTGTTGCCATTCGACTTCATCACTCCAGTTGTGGCCCTAACGTATGGTATGTCCATTGGGAAGCAGCCGCTAGGCATCAAAGCCTTCCAAGTTTGCGCATATCTACAGCCAACTTTCCAAAACAACTGTTACTTCGAGTTAAACATTGGAAGGCTTTCTCAGTGTTTGGGCACATGTATCCAAGTTGTTGCTCATTAGTCTGCGAGGAGGCAAATGGCGAAGTCAACACCAGTGTGATTTGATGGCTGAAGAAAATATGCAATGTTGTTCCAATTGATGTGCCACGCTACACCTTGATATATCAGCTCGCATAGAAGCATTGCTGTCTCTGCTGTCTTCTATCCCTGGCCGACAACACTGTTGAGAACCCCGTCCATTCCGCGGCCGGCGGTCTTCCATCTTCCTCCCATAAAGGGCCTTCATTGTTCAGCCGATTATTACTAGGATTGAGATAGAAAGCGACAAGTCTTGAATTTAAATTGAATGAACTTTGAGACATAATGGGTGGCGGAATCGACTACTCTCGATATCTTTCTGTGAAGTCCAAGAAATGGCCGGTAAACCCAATTCGAGGCTGCTTCGACGTGGAAAAGCGACCTGGAATGGTATGTCCATTATGTGACCTAAATGTCAAACTGAAAGCCATCAGATATCCTTTCTATCTGGAAAGCTCCATCCGACTACTTTTCCGATCAAGAAACTCACCACGAGCATCACCTGTCCCTTCTCCGGCGAGAACGTGGACCTTTCCATAGATGGTGAAGACCTGCAAGCCGCGCTACAGTATGGTCCTACGACTGGTGTGCCGAAGTTGGTGGAATGGTTGACTCGCTTTCAAGAGCTGGAACATAAGAGGAGCTTTGAAGAGTATGGACGAGGCAAGAATGAAGCTCACGTTCAGCGGCGTTGCTGTTGACTTCATCACTCCAGTTGTAGCCCTAACGTATGGTATATGGATTGAAGTAGCCGCAAGGCATGAAAGCCTTCCAGGCTTGCCCAGATCTACAGCCAACTTTCCAGAACAACTGTTACGTCGAGTTAAACATTGGAAGCCTTTCTCAACGTTTGGGCACATGTATCTAAGCTGTTGCCCAATAGTCTGCGAAGAGGCAAATGGTGAAGTCAGCACCAGTGTGATATGATGGCAGAAGAAAATATGCAATGTTGTTCCAATTGATGTGCCACGCTACATGTTGATATATCAGCTCGCATAGAAGCATTGCTGTCTCTGCTGTCTTCTATCCCTGGCCGACAACGCTGTTGAGAACCCCGTCCATTCCGCGGCCGGCGGTCTTCCATCTTCCTCCCATAAAGGGCCTTCATTGTTCAGCCGATTATTACTACGATTGAGATAGAAAGCGACAAGTCTTGATTCAAATTGAGTGAACTTTGGGACATAATGGGCGGCGGAATCGACTACTCTCGATATCTTTCTGTGAAGTCCAAGAAATGGCCGGTAAACCCAATTCGAGGCTACTTCGACGTGGAAAAGCGACCTGGAATGGTATGTCCATTATGTGACCTAAAATCTCAAACTGAAAGCCATCAGATATCCTTTCTATCCGGAAAGCCCCATCCTACTGCTTTTCCAATCAAGAAACTCACCACGAGCATCACCTGTCCCTTCTCCGGCGAGAACGTGGACCTTTCCATAGATGGCGAAGACCTACAAGCCTCGCTACAGTATGGTCCTACGACTGGTGCGCCGAAGTTGGTGGAATGGTTGACTCGCTTTCAAGAGCTGGAACACAAGAGGAGCTTTGAGGGAGAGGGGAAGAGGTGGAGGATATCAATGGGCAATGGAAGTCAGGACTTGATGACCAAAGTGTGTGTTTCATTGATGGATGCATTGATATGCACATCTCACAGGAACTAACTCTAGGTATTTGACACACTTGTAGATCCAGGGCAACCAGTGTTGTTCGAGACGCCTGTCTATCTGTTCGTCCCTTTCTTCCGTTTACAACTATCTGCTGACAAAAAATGACAGGGGAGCTTTAGCCTGCGCAACCCAAACCGACTACGTGCCTATCGAAGTTGGTGCGCCATCACTTGATCTCGTTCTTCCCAATTCTAATGCATAGCGCAGCAACGGACGGTGACGGCGTTGTTCCTGCTTCCCTCCGTTCCATCCTCTCAAACTGGTCTAACGACCATCCGGATCTCGCATTCCCACGTCTTTTCTACACATGTCCCACAGGTTCCAATCCGACCGGTCGTTCGACAACGGAGGCACGGAAGAAGGAGATTCTTGACCTCATCTACGAATATGAACTTCTTCTCCTTGTTCGCATTTCCCTCCTCGAGATATCTCCAGAGAGTTCTTTACTGGAGGATAGGAGGACGAACCATACTGGTTCATATATTATGGAGAGGACGAGAAACCGCGAAGCTATTTTGAACTAGAGGGGCGTCATGATGGTGGACGAGTGCTGAGACTAGACTCATTTTCCAAGGTGTTGAGTAGCGGTGAATCCTCTTTTTCGTTTTGCCTTGACACTGACCGACTGGTGGTCATTAGGTCTGCGACTCGGATTCTTGACAGGTCCCAGAGAGATTTTAGACAGAGTCGACCTGAAGTACGTGTTGCTAACGACGAACCGTTGAATCTCGTCCGGACTCAATATGTCAACAGCACATCAAACACCAATCTACAAGTATCTTCCACGACCCAGTATATTGCCTTGAAGGTTATGGAGTACTGGGGTGTCTCGGGACTTAAAAAACATGCTCAGATGTATGGCTCTCTCCCCCACTTCGTAACTGACCAGATAGGCAGGGTTGCTCAATTTTATAAATCCCAACGGGACCTTTTCGAATCTTTGCTCGACAAACACCTCCGCTCCAAAGGACTGGCAGATTGGGTATAGTTCCCTCCTCCTGGTCGCTTATCTCAGTGTCTTGAGTCATAGGACTCTCCCAAGGCCGGCTTCTTCATCTTCCTGCGTCTTCACTTATCCTCCAATCCCGAGGAAGAGGTAGACACCACGGAGGCTATCCGAGAAGTCGCGATCGACAAAGGCGTGCTTGCCATCCCTGGGTTCGCATTCATGCCTCGCCATGGACCGTCCAGCTATATCCGATGCTCCTTCTCGATGTTGGAAGAAGGGTGGGGGGAGGAAGGCGTAAAAAGATTGGCGGAGACCGTGAGAGAAGTTAGGAGGAAAAGAGGTGAGCACCTTATTCCGATGCCGAAAGAAGTGGAATGGGACTCTCCTTGAATTTGTTGGTGACAACAAGTATTGTTTTACACGTGTTTGCTACAGCATATCAAGCAAAAGGATCATTTGCCGGATCATTGGCCCAAACATATTCTAGACCCTTCGCGATTCTCTGAGCTTCCTCTATTCCGTGGATATCTGAGATAAAGCCGAGAATGCCATCCATACCAGCTGTAACACCTGCGAGAGAGACATTATTGCATGTGCACTGAAAGACAACAGCTACTTGCCAGAGGTTGTGTAAATGTTGCCTAAATTTGAATGTCACTTGAAGTCGCTTTGGTAGGGTGAAAATCCTCTTACCATCGACGACCCATCGTGCTTTTCTAACCCACTCCACATTTTTATGTGACGTGACCCAGGGCCACGCCAGAATGTTTGAAGTGGCTCTTTTTCCGTCCAACAATCCAGTCTGTGCTAAGAGAACAGAACCTGTGCAGACTGTGAAGACATATTGGAGCCTGGGATACGCTTTCTTGATGTATTCCTTCTCCTCCACTAAGTCGACCCTTGTGCCTCTTCCACCTTGCGAAAGGGCCTCAGTCACTATACCTATCAGCAAAATTAACAAACCAGGTATAATGAGCACATCGAGCTCTGGAGGACTGTCGAACGTATGCGTAGGAACTGTCTTGTGCTCAAAAACACCATCAACACTGCTCGACACTGGCTCGAGCGTCTTTGCAATGACGGAGAGAGTTGCATCAGGGAGATGCTTGAGAATTCCCAGTGGCCCAAAGGCGTCGAGGGGTTCAAAACCTTTGAAGAGGATGATGCCATAACGCTTGGGCAAGGACATGGTTAGGAGCGAATTGAATCAAAGGAGAATAGTTGGAGAACAGGTGAAGGGCTCTGCTTTGCATTGACTCGGGACTCTTTTAAATATCTGCGAGAACCAGCCCCGCCCTCGACCCTCAAGTTCAGGCGTTGGCAATTGGGCTACTGACCGCACCGTTCCGGAGGACGACTCAGCGCATAAATTCGTGGCGCGCGACAACGGGGCATCCCGCTCATACACCCATGATGAAGCCGACGGTGGTTTCATCGCTGACGTGCTGACATGAGAGTGAATCCTGAAGGTGTCAAGCTCGCCGCATGCACGAAAAATCCAAGCAAAATCATCTCTTGAGCGATTTTGTCGCATAAAAGCTGGACACTTCTGGTTTCTTTGAACCCTCGTTTGCAAAGCCGTCAATATGCAGCACGGTGTGGGCGACGCTGATTGCCAGGACAAACCGCAGAAACTCAGGAGGAGCGCTGTGAACCAACTTCACATTGCACGCAATTTTAACAAGCAAAGGGATGATGCACAAGATCCCACACAAAATAGGGAATAACGAGGTAGGAGAGAAGCACAAATCGACGGAGTCCATGATCCAATAACGTTGAAGATGTGAAGAAGGGATAGATCGGAACGAGGGCGAGAAGCGAGCGGCCCACATTAAAATTGAAGTTCTAAACAAATGTCCTTTGCTTTTACATTTCGGGAGGTGAAGTAGGGACGGGCATTGGAGCTCTCTTAACCATCCGTTTAGCTGCGCCGCCACCACAAGCGGAAGAGACGGGTGCCTAATTGTATGTGTGATGAGTAAAGTAGAACGAGCAATAATGTTCAAGTAAACTTACCTCTGCGCTGTGCGCTCCCCAAGGATCAAGGTACGAGCAAGCAGGATTCTGGACATACCACCCCGCAGTGTCGGAGGGATTGAGCCACCCATCGCCAGGGTTAGTGGTTGCGCCTTTGGGTGCAGCGGTTGGAGTGGAGGCACTTAGGGTGATGACCTGAGTGGCGCATCAGGATCCATGAGCACGGTTGTTAAGGTAGAAACGTACAGAGCCAGTAGGAGTGTAAGTCGGAAGGAAGTTAGCATTCGGGTAAGAAGTTAACGAAGCAGGCGGCCAAGCTGTGTAGTTCGCAGACGCATATCCCACAATTGGGTAAGAAGTGGTCCCTGCGCCTCCAGTCTGCCAATCGCTAAACGATCCAGCCCAAGAGACTTGTTCGAACGTTGAACCTGTAGAAGCCATGTAGCTAACGCAGAATCCGACGTTCTCTCGAGGATTGGCAGCAATGTATCCTTGCTCAAGACCTAACGAGTACGACCACATCGGGTTCGCCTGAATGCCTGTTTGCGTAGAATTGCCGATTTTCCACTAAAAACAACAATCACTTCACCTCCCCAGTTTGAGACGACCTAGGATTGACGCACGTTCCAGAAGAAAAATGATTGGAAAGCATCCATATGCGCAGCGGCAACGTTCTTGAGCTGTGCCTTGAAGTCATCATCCCACTTTGTATAATCGTTCCACGGATCACAGCTTCCCTGTCGCACGCTTTGGCCGGTAGTGGCTGCTAGAGTGGCTTCGTAACGCGTTCCCGCGCCGACATTGTTGATAAACTGCGACAGGGTGAGAAAAGAGAGAAAGAGTGAGTGAGAGGATTGCTTACTTCTCCGCAATCGTTGACAGCAAGAGAGAACTCTCCCGCAATGACGAAGTTGAAGTTTGTGTAGGTCCTGTTGTACGAAGGAGCCCACCATTGGCATGGTTTCTTAGCGTCGTTGGCAAGAGTGTCGTTAGCGTTGACGTTTGCAGCGTCGAAGCAAAGGTATGAGTGAGTGTCAAGGAAAATTCGATCTGCTCCTTGCATCCATCCGTACCAAGGTGCCTGTCCGTCGAAACCATCATGTAGCACAATGGCAGGTCCGTTGTCTAAGGGATCTAAGTCAGAAACGACTTAAAACATAGGACATAACACACCTTTGCCATATCCGGAGATGCCTCGAATAGTCTGGTAAGTCTCATGGTAGCTAGAGAAGGGTGAGCCAGGTACACTTGACTGAAGAAATCCACTGACAATTGCCTCATCTGTAGTGCTCCTATTTCAGGGTATCGAGGCTCGTTCAAGACGCTAGATGGGAAGAAGATGAGATGGCGCTTCGTAGATTCTGGAAGAATAGAAAATGAACCTGAACATGGGGATGAGCTTGCTGTATTCCGGTTGAGCGATGAATTCGGTAAGTGTGCGGATATAATTGAGTGACCTGGTCATTCGATTAAATCAACTGCACCACATAAAACTCAGACGAAACCAACCTCTGAGCATTGGCTACACCCATGACTCCCATGAGGAAGTTGATCGTGCCCAACTGTCGATTCTCTTAGTAAAGCGGAATGGACGCTTGCCTTTCTGCTCACCCTTCCAGAGTGGTTGTAACCGTTCTGCGAACCGGGAACGGCGTGCAAGTCAAGATTGACACGGATTCCATATTTCCTGCACCACTCCAGCACCTTGAGGACATCTACCACGATCGTCAACTCAAAGTAGGAGACACGAAGACAAGACGAACATTTCCATCCGACACCAGCAAGGAACGGCTCTCCTTGCCAAGTTTCAATGTTCCACCATCCCACAGGGAGACGGACCCAATTAAGACCTGCTGAGGCGATGGCAGCGATGTCTTTCTCAGTCTTCGGATATGGCTTAGAATAGTTTGAAGAGGACAAGGTAGAAGCTCACAATAAAGGTCTTATAGTGGTTCTCGATCGTTTCAGCCATGCTATCTCCAAGCTTTTCGCAAAGCGTCCATTCATCAACCGCCGGGGAAGCGTCGTTGAGGTAGGGCTCGAAAAGGTTTGGAGCAATGAAGGGTTCAATGACCATCCATCCTCCAAGGTTGACACCAAAGATACGAGTGGAGCCATAGTCCCAGTCTTCGTTCAAAGCTGGAACATCTCCTTGAGCGCGTGCAGTCATGGAGAAAGGAACGGCATCCCAAGTCGATCCTGGGTTATTATTTTGATAAACAAAAGTGGTGCCGTCGTCCATGATCATCACCTCTCCATCGCCGCCATTCCCACTCCACTTCCCGCTCTTCGTCGAAGGATTTTTCGAGAGGGTCGACGTTCCCGACTGGGTGGGAGAACTAGGGTCAGACGAGTTGGAAGACTTATTATCGTCTTTGTTCTTGTTGGACACTACGATACCAACGGGGATAGCAACAGCGGCAGCGACGACAAGGATGCCGATGGCGATCCAAAGCCATTTCCTGCTCTTCCCTCCATTATTTCCTAGCGCCCTGGATCTGGACGGAACAGCGCTGGCACCGAAGGACATTTCCTCCTTTCCACCCTGACCATATAAGTTGGAATTACTCATAGTCGACCCTTCTCTGGCTCCGGCGAAAGACCCAACGGAAGGATTATCGACGCTATCGCGAAAGTAAGTAGCAGCAGCGCCAGGAGAACCAGTGTCGCCCGGCTGAAGGGGAGAAGGAGAAGTAGGTTCTGCGTTGGAGGATAGGGGAACGTTGTCGTCGTAATCTCCCCCCCGACCACGGTGCGCGAAAGGATCAGGAGAAGAGGGCGGCTGATAGGGATGGGATGGTGCCATGCTTATTTAGATGGATCTGGAGAAGTAGTCAGAAATATCCCGACATGGTTGGATTCTGTTTTAGCCAATGGACCAATGTTCTTCAACTTCAAAAAAAGTCACAGTGTCCAAGAAAAGGCGGAAGAACGGAACCAAGATGCCGCGGTTCTTCTGCGTGGCAGCAGAAGGTCGAGCTGAAAATAGCCAAGAAATATATAGAAGAGCTTTGCTTCGCTTGGATACTGAGACCAAATACTCTTGTCCGTTTCCCCAATCACTGCAAATGCGAATGTGGCCTTTGCCAGCTCCGGATTCCCAGAATCGTTGTCACGCGGAGCTGGTACGTACGAGCCAGATTGCGCCCATCAACATGTGTAAGGCCTTTCTCGACTCGTGAGAACTTGTTGAGGACTTTCAACAGACTCGGATCATGAGCTACAAAATATGACAAGGGATGAATTAAAGTGCTGCTAATTGCATCGTCAGGTCTCTTCCACTCCCTTTTGATGGGGATAGGCTTTGCTCGCCCTTCGTCCATCTTGCGAATTGCGCCTTGTAATGACATACATGACTTTTAGACCTTTCGAAGGCGTATTCTTGAACGTCGACATCCTCAAAGTTCCAAACCCACAGAAACCAGATCAGGGAATCAAACGCTCACTTGTTACACCAAATTACTAGTGAATTCCACTTCTCACTGGCGGTAACGATTGACTAATATGCCTAAATGGCAGGTAGGACAGGACCAGAATCAGGGGTGCGAAGAAGTTGTTCGAAAAGAGAAGAGGCAGACGCAGGACCCTAACCTCAGCCCTAACCCTACCGGTAACCGGACAAGATTGTGCTCTCCGATGCAATTTCCACTTTGAACAGTACCTAGTACCTTGCTTTGTGAAGGTAGATAGCTAGTCTTGAAGAGAAATGGCAGATCCATCGATTTTTGAGCTTGCATTCCAAGGTGAGCTTTGTTTGAGCTTTTGGATGCAGCAAATTTGACGGATTCCTGTGGGAAATAGACAAGCTGGGCTCACTTCTTGCCTCCGCATCGAAATACGTCTTTACAGTCTGCATTGCTTCTCCTGCACCGTCTACTTTTTCTTACGCTCTACTCGAAGGTGCTCGCAAGCCAGAACCCGCGTTTTTTCCTTAAAATCGTCAATAACCACGATGAATTCTTCACAGTTGTCATGCTGTTCATTGAGCGCTACTATCTCACCCGTTGGGGTGAGCTCTTTTCCCTGCGCGCTCATATCGTTGCTAATCCCAGCGAAAGGCGCAACATTCTCTCAAACATTCTATTCCCTCAAATTGAGGCCAATACCGCCGAAGCACCTTCCACCAACAGCACCAGACCTCCCGTTGACACGGTCTCAGATAAACAAGACGCTATTTTGGATTGTGCGTCCTCCCTCCCTCTCTAACTATTCTGAGTTGATTTGATTTCTTGTGCAAAGCTCGCCATTCCATATGTGCGCTCAAAGCTGGCTGAGGCATACGATCGCTTCTCCCCGTCAGGAATGACGAGCGATGGCGCTGGAGAAGACCTCTTTGCAGATGAAGGGGAACATGCAACATCAAATGAGCTACCAGACGGGCAGGAAGACCTTGCAGATGACGACCCGATGCTACACCCCGACGTGTTGGCTGCGCGACGAGCGGCGAGGGCAAGACAAGCGAGAGAACAGGTACCAAAAACAGTTCTTTGGCTTACATGGTCATGTATTGATATATGGTTGTGAAGGCCCTACCATTCTATCGACTCAAGAAAGCAGTATACCCGTATTACCCCGTCTTCCACTTATCCTATGAGCTCCTTCTGCTCGTCTACAACATTCGATATCTCTATGGCGCATCCCGCGTCTGGCGCCCCTGGATGTCAAACTCTCTGCCGTTTAACGTTGGCGCCGGAGTGCAAATTCGACGGATGACAGGAAACGACATGAACTCTCAATCAAGTCGTTTGCAGGAAATGCTTTCCCAACCCCTCTCTCAGCAGTCAGGACACGGGCTCCCTCCCACATACTCCCAGATTCTCGGTCGCTATCTCAGGCTCTCTCCTTCTCTTGCGCTTGAATCGCTCCGGTATCTTCTACCCGTCACAATCTTCCTCCTCAAATTTCTTGAATGGTGGTACAATTCTCCAGTTTTGCGAAATCGAGCTCTTCTATCTTCGGACAAAGAAAAGAAGGCGATCCCTCTTCAACCGCCTGCAAGGTTAGAACCGAAGGAGGAGAACAAAGAGGCGAAGGACAGAGTGCAAAAGGGACTTTGCCCTGTCCATGGAGGAGAGGTCGTCAATCCAACAGCACTACCCACTGGTTGGGTGTTGTGCTACAAAGGGGAAGCGTCGTTGAGGTAGGGCTCGAAAAGGTTTGGAGCAATGAAGGGTTCAATGACCATCCATCCTCCAAGGTTGACACCAAAGATACGAGTGGAGCCATAGTCCCAGTCTTCGTTCAAAGCTGGAACATCTCCTTGAGCGCGTGCAGTCATGGAGAAAGGAACGGCATCCCAAGTCGATCCTGGGTTATTATTTTGATAAACAAAAGTGGTGCCGTCGTCCATGATCATCACCTCTCCATCGCCGCCATTCCCACTCCACTTCCCGCTCTTCGTCGAAGGATTTTTCGAGAGGGTCGACGTTCCCGACTGGGTGGGAGAACTAGGGTCAGACGAGTTGGAAGACTTATTATCGTCTTTGTTCTTGTTGGAGACTACGATACCAACGGGGATAGCAACAGCGGCGGCGACGACAAGGATGCCGATGGCGATCCAAAGCCATTTCCTGCTCTTCCCTCCATTATTTCCTAGTGCCCTGGATCTGGACGGAACGGCGCTTGCACCGAAGGACATTTCTTCCTTTCCACCTTGACCATATAAGTTGGAATTACTCATGGTCGACCCTTCTCTGGCTCCAGCGAAAGACCCAACGGAAGGATTATCGACGCTATCGCGAAAGTAAGTAGCAGCGGCGCCAGGAGAACCAGTGTCGCCCGGCTGAAGGGGAGAAGGAGAGGTAGGTTCTGCGTTGGAGGATAGGGGAACGTTGTCGTCGTAATCTCCCCCTCGACCACGGTGCGCAAAAGGATCAGGAGAAGAGGGCGGCTGATAGGGATGGGATGGTGCCATGTTTATTTAGATGGATCTGGAGAAGTAGTCAGAAATATCCCGAGGTGGTTGGATTCTGTTTTAGCCAATGAACCAATGTTCTTCAAAAAGTCACAGCGTCCAAGAAAAGGTGGAAGAACGGAACCAAGATGCCGCGCGGTTCTTCTGCGTGGCAGAATGACGAGCTGAAAATAGCCAAGAAATACATAGAAGAGCTTTGCTTCGCTTGGATACAGAGAGATCAAATACTCTTGTTCGTTTCCCAAATCACTGCAATGCAAATGCGACATTTGCCAGCTCCGTATTCCCAGAATCATTGCCACACGGAACTGGTACGTACGAGCCAGATTGCGTCCATCAATATGTGCAATGCCTTTCTCGACTCTTGGGAACACGTTGAGGACTTTCAGCAGACTCGGATCATGAGCTACGAAAATATGACAAGTGATGAATTAAAGTGTTGCTAATTGCATAGCCAGGTCTCTTCAAGCTCCCTTTTGATGGGGATAGGGTCTGCTCGCCGTTCGTCCGTCTTGGGATTTGCACCCTGTAGTGACAGGCATGACTTTTAGGGCTTTAGAAGGCGTATTCTTGAACATCGACAACCTCAGAGTTCCAGACCCACGGAAACCAGCATCTGCAACATGGGAATCAAACGCTCACTTGTTGCACCAAACTACTAGCAAATTCCACTTCTCACTCGCGGTAACGATTGACTAATATGCCTAAATGGCAGGTAAGACAGGACTAGAATCAGGGGCGTGAAGAAGTTAAGAAGTTGTTCGAAAGAGGCAGACGTAGGACCCTAACCTCAGCCCTAACCCTACCGGTAACCGGACAAGGTCGTGCTCTCCAACTTGAATGCAATTTCCACTTCACTTCGAACGGAGCCTTCATTTGTGAAAACCAGTCTTGAGGAGAAATGGCAGATCCATCGATTTTTGAGCTTGCGTTCCAAGGTGAGCTTTGTCTGAGCCTTTGGGTGCAGCAAATTTGACGGATTCCTGTGGGAATAGACAAGCTGGGCTCACTTCTTGCCTCTGCATCGAAATACGTCTTTACAGTCTGCATTGCTTCTCCTTCACCGTCTAATCTCTCTTACACTCTACTCGAAGGTGCTCGCAAGCCAGAACCCCCGTTTTTTCATTAAAATCGTCAATAACCACGATGAATTCTTCACCATTGTCATGCTGTTTATTGAGCGCTACTATCTCACCCGTTGGGGTGAGCTCTTCTCCCTGCGTACTCATATCGTTGCTAATCCCTGCGAAAGGCGCGACATTCTCTCAAACATTCTATTCCCTCAAATTGAGGCCAATACCGCCGAAGCACCTTCCACCAACAGCACCAGACCTCCCGTTGACGCGGTCCCAAATAAACAAGACCCTATTTTGGATTGTGCGCCCTCCCTCCCTCTCTAAATATTCTGAGTTGATCTAATTTCTTGTGCAAAGCTCGCCATTCCATATGTGCGCTCAAAGCTGGCTGAGGCATACGATCGCTTCTCCCCGTCAGGAATGACGAGCGATGGTGCTGGAGAAGACCTCTTTGCAGATGAAGGGGAACATGCAACATCAAATGAGCTACCAGATGGGCAGGAAGACCTTGCAGATGATGACCCTATGCTTCACCCCGACGTGTTGGCTGCGCGACGAGCGGCGAGGGCCAGACAAGCGAGAGAACAGGTACCAAAAACAGTTCTTTGGCTTACATGGTCCTGTACTGATATATGGTTGTGAAGGCCCAACCATTCTATCGACTCAAGAAAGCAGTATACCCGTATTACCCCGTCTTCCACTTATCCTATGAGCTCCTTCTGCTCGTCTACAACATTCGATATCTCTATGGCGCATCCCGCGTCTGGCGCCCCTGGATGTCAAACTCTCTGCCGTTTAACGTTGGCGCCGGAGTGCAAATTCGACGGATGACAGGAAACGACATGAACTCTCAATCAAGTCGTTTGCAGGAAATGCTTTCCCAACCCCTCTCTCAGCAGTCAGGACACGGTCTCCCTCCCACATACTCCCAGATTCTCGGTCGTTATCTCAGGCTCTCTCCTTCTCTTGCGCTTGAATCGCTCCGGTATCTTCTACCCGTCACAATCTTCCTCCTCAAATTTCTTGAATGGTGGTACAATTCTCCAGTTTTGCGAAATCGAGCTCTTCTATCTTCGGACAAAGAAAAGAAGGCGATCCCTCTTCAACCGCCTGCAAGGTTAGAACCGAAAGAGGAGAACAAAGAGGCGAAGGACAGGTGCAAAAGGGACTTTGCCCTGTCCATGGAGGAGAGGTCGTCAATCCAACAGCACTACCCACTGGTTGGGTGTTGTGCTACAAGTGTGCCATGGATTACGTCGGAAAGGAGGGTGAATGCCCGGTGACCGGGATGAAGTGTACCACAGGAGAGTTAAGGAAAATAGTTGGTTAATAATGCTGCATTTATTCTGGATCAATTCCACTAATTATTCCTTGTTTCCACATCATCCACCGTGCAGTTCACGCGTTACTAATACATGGCAAAACGAGCGTGCCTAATTTGACCACAAAAATCGCAAAATGAGATGAAAGAGAGAGTATGAAGATTAACAGTCGCAGGGACACGTGTATTGTGCCTTTCCCGGAAGCCAAACAAGGATTAGATTCATTCATTCCAACCTCCAGCGCGGTCCCCATCCAACCTGTCCAAATTCAGCAGAAACTCTCTCAAACCCCTTTGATAGCTCTCCTGTCCCTCCATCCATTCGCTCCTCGGCGTCTGAACACCACTCGTCAAACGACTCATCAGCCCGTCTGAGTCGGAGGAGAATTCAAGGGAATCGAGTTCGCTTTCGTGCTCCGGCAACAACAGAGGAGTTGAATGTTGGGTAGGAGTCAACTCCGGAGAGGAGAAGGACAAGTCAGGTTCAGGGAAACGGAAAGTAGAAGAGGTGAGGTCGTGCTCTTCCTGCGTGATGGAAGCGTACCCATCAAAAGCGAGGAGGTCGATGGTGCTATCGGTGCCAGAGAAGTCCAGTTCTGACGAGGAGCGAGAAGGATTTGAGGATTCGCAGCCAACCCAACAGGAAGATGCTTCCAATGGCTCTTCAAACACAGATCTCAGAGAGCTTTGCGATGTGGAAGGTGCAGGTTGCTCCGTTGTGAGATTAAACCACCTCTCTTCACCTTCCCACATCCCCAGCTTCCTCTCCACATCCGCTTTACTCAATCCCACATACTGTCCATCTCTGTTCTTCCTTTTCTTCCATCCCATCCTCATACTCTTGCCTCCCTCTGCTTCGAAATCCCATTCCACAAAGTCCGCCTGATCCCATAGGCCTGCAGAACGGAGCTTGCTCTCCAGATTGTAGAGGCGGAGGGAGTGGATGGAGTAGACAGAATGGAGAGCGACGAGAGAAGAGGGAGAGGGAAGGAGCACAGAGTGGATGGCGGAGGTTGTAGCGCCACTTCCAAGAGTGAAAGACGGTTCGAGAGGGACAGTGAGAGTGGTGATTTCCACAACCTCCATCTCTTCCTTCGATTCCTCGACAACAGCGGGAGCGAAGTATTTTTCCATTTGCTTCGGCGGGAGTCCAGCTGCTCTCCTCTCCTCCTCTTTCACGATACTAATCAACGTTCTCCTTCTCCTGTTCCCACTTTTACCAGTTCCTTTCATGTCTCCAGCTTCATCAGCTGCAGCTCGAAGCCACATGGGTGCATTTTGCACGACGTTATCGAGAGCACGTCTACCCGCACCAGAGCTGAAGTTCCTCGCCGTTCCCAATCCAACTTGATGAGAGGAAAACCGGCCATATCCTCCTGTTCGAACAGCGGAGTAACGAAGTGAGACCTGGCTAGAGGTATGTAATGGCGCAACAGGTTGGACAAACGACCTCGACAGGGGCGTTGCTGCTTGTCTGACAGCAGTAGTAGGTGCGGCGTTGAGGAAGGAGGTGACGGCGTTACGAAGTTGTTGAAAGATGTTGTTTCGCGGTGCGGCAGGTTTATTCAGCGCTTGTCGCAGGGTTGAGCGCGCAGATGAATGGAATGATGACGGCTGATTCGCAGGCAGTATTTGCCCAGTATCGACCACTCGCGAGCGACCCAGACGCAGGCCCTATGCATTATCTATATCAGACTATTCACACAAGCGACTCGATGAAAGAGCTCACCTCCCCAAGCAGGGACGACCCTCCAGGTGGTCGCATGTTAATCTCCTTATTTTTCGCATTGGTTTTTGCAGTGGTTTCTTTAAGGAAATCAGTGAGACGGCGTCCTCTTTTATACGCATACGCAGAGTGTTTGCCACTCAATTACGTAGATGCCTTGCCGAACCCCTTGGGGCAAGTCCTTGTTTCCCATTAACTGGAGGACGAATTCAGGCGGCAGGGAAAGATGTCTGTGCTGTTTGAGACGAGTCTAGGAGACATAGTGGTACGTTATTCCTTGTTTTATTACAAACTGGGAGTGAAGTGTCTTGTACTTGACACTGCAGGTGGATTTGGAGGTCACTCTCTGTCCAACGCTTTCTCTCAATTTCCTCAAACTCTGCAAAACGTACTATTACAATTTCTGCGTCTTCTTTAACGTGCAAAAGTCATTCATCGCACAAACAGGCGACACGACAGGCACGGGAAACAGCTCTCAATCCATCTTCTCCCTCCTCCCTCCCTCTTCGAAACACTACCAACCCTTCCCTCACTTCCCACCTGAACTCCACCCAACGAAACTCAAACATGACAACGTAGGGACGCTGTCCATGGCTGTGGCACAAGGAGGGGTAGGCAGCCAGTTCTTCTTCACCCTTGCGTCGGCAGCGGACGCGTCGAGTGGCGGAGGAGAGGGAATGGAGTATCTTGACGGTAGACATGCTCCTTTTGGACGAGTGGTAGAGGGATTGGACACTCTGGCAGCAATCAACGACGCGCTCTTGGATCAGGAGGGACGACCATTGCGGGACATCCGAATACGCCATGTCATCGTCTTGGACGACCCATTCCCCGATCCCGAAGGATTGGTAGTACCTGAGAACTCTCCAGTCCCTACCCCAGCGATCTTAAAAAGCTTACGAGTCGGAGAAGAAGAAGACCTGGATGCCCAGAATCCTGAAGAATTAGCGAAAGAGAACGCTGCTCGGGATGCGCGAGCTCAGGCTCTCACGCTTGAGATGGTCGGTGACCTGCCTTTCGCGGACGTCAAGCCTCCTGAGAATGTACTCTTCGTTTGCAAACTCAATCCAGCGACGAGGAGCGATGACCTAGAACTCATTTTCTCGAGATTTGGCAAGATTACAAGTTGCGAAGTTATCAAGGATGTTAAGACAGGCGATTCGCTACAGTACGCCTTCATCGAATTTGAGGAGCAGGAGTCGGCAGAGAAGGCGTATGAAAAGATGGACAATGTTCTCATTGACGACAGGCGAATTCACATTGATTTCTCCCAGGTTAGCTCTCCACTTTCTATTCGTTTTAAAATCCCTGATGATTGGTGCTAATTCGTTGCAATGCATTACAGAGCGTGTCCAAACTCCACAACTCCTGGGTGTTCAACCGCACCGGAGGTCGCCCACCACCATCCAAACGCCCTCATCGTGATGTCTCTCCCCCTCGCCGTCGAGACGACGGGTACGACATGGTGTTCGATGTTGGGGATTCATATGGAAGAGAAAAGAAAGGAAGGAAGAACGATGCTGGTCGCGATTCGGATCGACGCCGTAGAAGGAGTAGGAGCAGAAGTCCGCCACGGAAACGTGAAGACAGACAGCGTAACCGTGATCCCGAACGTGATGGAAGGAGAGACCGTGGCGGCGAAAGGGATGGATATCGGGATAGGGATAGGGATAGGGGCGAAAGGGGAGGCAGGGAAAAGGATAGGAGACGATAGTCGCGGTCTGAGATGTCTAGTGACGTGGTGGGTCGGTTTCTACCCTGTTTATACCTACAGCAACTGGTTCTATTTAGCTCTACGAGATAATGAGCCGTATCAGTTGCCAATACAAAGGTGGCATTGTACATGCATTTAAAGGCAACTCCAAGTGTGATGCTTGTGACAGCAATCATTCTGAGGATTCTGGAGACTTGAAGCTGAATGTGGTATCCGGACGCCTGACGTTTGGCGTGGGAGACGTTTCCTTAAACCAATTTTGCCCGAGTCCGATCAGTCTCTCCACCATTGCAACATCCGCACCCGTTGCTGGGTGATCACATTCCTGCAAGAGGAGCTGATCACTTCCGCCAGTCCACCGTGCTCACGAAACCATGTCAAAATTGATTTATATGCATGGCCCTTCACATGCCTCCTCGACCAATAGATCTGCAACTTTTGGGTGTAGCACGACTTCCATCCTTAATTTCGAAAGATCCCTTCCTCCCCTGCTCTTTCAAAACTAAGAGTTGCTCCCTGGAGGTAGTCAATTCGTCCCCTCCTTGCTCTAGGTTGACCATTCATCAACATGTCTGCGCAACAACTGCCACAACCTCTCCCAACCGCGGCCACTCGCGATACTGTGCAGATTTACCTTCTTCTTCACGCTTGACAAGGTTAATGTATAAAGCAGGTTGGAGGCTTCCTCATTGGCGTCATCGTTTCCATAATTATTTGTGAGCACTTGAATCATCCCGCGCCACGATTACTTAATGACAATCCGACCATAGGCGGTTCAGACTTCCATCAGACGAGCGTATATTTCAGACGCTATCCAGAAGATACATGGAAGGTGAAAGGAGTTGTCGGCGCAGTTGCGTTTCTGCTGGTACTACACGTTATCTTTGTAACCCGTACGAGAACCCCTTTCCTCCTTTTCCTCCGGTTTCACGACTAACGTTACCTTCTGACAGATAACGCATACATCTGTACGCTCTCACTTCTCCCTTCAAAACCAACTACCCTCAAACCTTCTATTCCCGAATCAGGGCTCGTAACGAACTTTGGGAACCTGAAAGCCTTCAACATCGTAAGATTTCCACAGACATTCTATTGCACCTTTCTCGTTGTAATGTGGGAAATAGGTCCCATTCTCTTACGGTTGCAATTTTGCCATTTTAGGTACGATCTTCGAAGCTCGTACAGTCCGCGGCTGAATAGCTTCGCCAGGCTTGATTGCTGCCTTCGTGCAGTCTTGGTACGCAAGGTGAGGAAGGCATTATAATGCGACAACGTAGTTGACACTATTCCTTAGCCGTATTTATGCTATAGGTGGCCGAAAGAAGGTAGGTGTAACATGCAGTATTTCTCCGTTTTAAACTCGTTCGTCAGGTATTCCCAATCGTCATCGCTTTTCTTGCAGTCTATCAGTGCGGATGGTCGTTCGTAGGATTTATTAAGGGAGGACTCATCGTCAAGGAGCAATCTCGGTTTGTATTTTCTTAAACGACAACGCTGAAGCTGAAACTGTTATTTCCACCTGAAGATTTCACGAGTTCAGATATGGAGCCATAAATTGGCTTCTTGCGGCGGCCCTTAACGACCTTCTGATCGCAGTGGGCATGACTTTTCACCTCCTGAGAACCAGAAAGGGATTCACAGGTATGTTTACATGTTGCAGAATTGAGCTTCTTCCTGACCAAGGCATTTCAAAGGCACTACGAGCATAATTTATGAAATTATTAGGCTTACGATTGAGAACAACGCGCTTACGGCAGTAATCGCTCTCATCGACTTAATTCTGTAAGTACTTTTTCCCTAGAAGCACGATATCTTATCCGGAATCAGATTCCTCACGATTCAGAACGGTTGGTGCGGCTGTTCCGTTTGTAAGGATGTTCTACTTTAACTCCACAAAACAGGAACATAGCTCTTAACTTGGTCCTCCCTCCGTTATACGCCAACTCCCTTTTGACACTTCTCCATGCTCGCGACCGATTTAGAGAGACAGCAAGCGGGTCAAGGAATACCAGCAGGTCTCGAAACACTGGGATGGAAATGGAAAATAAATTGCCTCCCACGCCGGGCAGCATAACAGTAAAGTCCTCCTCCCTTACATTGAGCGATCGAACTAAATGGTCCACCTAGACGACGATGCCATCCAGATCGCCGTCTTCACAACAAAACCAGATGCAATATCACCTCAATACCTCACAGCGCTCAGTAGACTTCAGCCAGGGTCCAACGCGAGTGTATGCTGAGGTGTGTCGCCAGGCTTCGAAGGAAATTCGCTAACCCACCATTCAGGCAAAGCAAGGTGGTTACCCAACGTATCACCAAGAGAAGTCTTATGTCGTTGATTTTCAGAGTTGAGTTGAACTGTTTTTGTCGATTCATAGACCTATTGTTATACATTTCCTAGTTGGTACCTAAATACGTTTCTTGTTGTCACAGTCTTGTCACTTTACGACAGGCTGTTATGTGTATAATTGCCTTGATATTCCCTGGTCTGAAAAACACCTTCACGAGGTGGACCATATAGGACGATTGTACTGCCGTCTGCACTCTTTCAAGTTGCACAACTCCAGCAAGTTCCCTGACAATCAGTCGTCTGTGTCGCATCCTGTCGGCGCTCAGATAAGGATTTCTTCACAAGGACTAAACGGAACAATGATGGAGTGTACTCCCTTTCCTTGTGCGTTTCGACATGAGTCATTTTTGCCGCCCAACCACCACAAGCGTTGACTATCCATCTCGCCATTACAGAGCCTGGAATTCGTGGACAGGTACATTCCTAACCTTCTGGCCATTCCTGTAAACATTACTTTGCTCTTCTTGCTTTTCTGACCCTCCATCTCCACCATGTCCCATGCAGGCTCCAAGAAGCGTTCCATCTCTCCCGAGTCCTACAACCGCTCTTCCTCTTCTAGATACGACGAAAGGAAACGCGATAATCCTTAGCTTCGCGATCCTGGAGCATCTGATAGTCCGAGAGCGAAAGATTATGGCAGTCCAAGCGATAGGTTAAAATACGAATGGGATGACAGAGACAGGAGGAAGGAGCGTCCGTCAACATCGAAATCGAGGCGAGGAAGCGAAAGGAACGAACGCGAACGCGAGCGGGATAGGGATAGAGAAAAGGATAAGCGAACATATTCGTCTCATACGAGTAGTCGCAGGGACAGTCCCAGAGAACGGTCACGGGAGAGATATAGGGACAGGGACAGAGAGAAGAGAAGGGAACGCGAGAGATCGCCTGATAGGCGGAGAGACAGGGATAGAGCTAGGGATAGCGAGAGGAACCGGAATGGAAGACAAAAGACGGACCGGGAAGAGGGAGAGTTGAAGTTTAGATACCCTGCACACTTTGCAAGTTTTCTTCCTCATTGTTGAAGTATCGTCCACTCCCTCTCTCGAAACATCAAAAACCTCCCAACCACACCCATCTAACGAGAAGAACACTCACTTAAATGATTTAGCCTACCCCTTTCTGTTGCTCGGACCATGTCTTGCCACGAATCTGTGAGATCCCTTAGTTCTCCCTTTCTATTCATTTAAAATCCCGGACGGTTGGTGCTAATTCGTTGCAATGTATTACAGAGCGTGTCCAAACTCTACAACTCCTGGGTGTTCCAACCGCACCGGAGGTCGACCACCACCATCCAAACGTCTTCATCGTGATGTCTCTCCCCCTCGCCGTCGAGACGACGGGTATGACATGGTGTTCGATGTTGGGGATTCATATGGAAGAGAAAAGAAAGGAAGGAAGAACGATGGTGGTCGCGATTCGGATCGGCGCCGTAGAAGGAGCAGGAGCAGAAGTCCGCCACCGAAACCTGAAACAGACCGACATCGTGACCGTGATCGTGAACGTGATGTAAGGAGGCACCGTGGCGGCGAAAGACAGGGATATCGGGAGGATAGGGATAGGGATAGGGGCGAAAGGGGAGGCCGGGAAAGAATAGGAGACGATAGTCGCGGTCTGAGATGTCTAGTGACGTGGTGGGTCGGTTTCTACCCTGTTTATACCTACAGCAACTGGTTCTATTCAGCTCTACGAGATAATGAGCCGTATCACTTGCCAATACAAAGAGGTACACGCACTTAAAGGCAACCCCAAGCGTGACCCTTGTGACAGTAATCATTCTGAGGATTCTGGAGACTTGAAGCTGAATGTGGTATCCGGACGCCTGACGTTTGGCGTGGGAGACGTTTCCTTAAACCAAATGTGCCCGAGTTCAATCAGTCTCTCCACCATTGCAACATCTGCACCCGTTGCTGGGTAATCACAGTCCTGGAAGAGGAGGAAACCATGTCAAAATTGGTTTATATGCATGGCCCTTCACTTGCCTCCTTGACCAATAGATCTGCATCTTTTGGGTGTAGCACGACTTCCATCCTTAATTTCGAAAGATCCCTTCCTTCCCTGCTCTTTCAAAACTAAGAGTTGCCCCTGGAGGTAGTCAATTCGTCCACTCTTTGCTCTAGGTTGACCACTCATCAATATGTCTGCGCAACAACTGCCACAACCTCTCTCACCCGCGGCCACTCGCGATACTGTGCAGATTTACCTTCTTCTTCACGCTTGACAAGTTAATATATAAAGCAGGTTGGAGGCTTCCTCATTGGCGTCATCGTGTCCATAATTATTTGTGAGCACTTGAATTATCCCGCGCCACGATTGCTTAATAACAATCCGACCATAGGTGGTTCAGACTTCCATCAGACGAGCTTATATTTCAGACGCTATCCAGAAGATACATGGAAGGTGAAAGGAGTTGTCAGCGCAGTTGCGTTCCTGCTGGTACAACACGTTATCTTTGTAACCCGTACGAGAATCCCGTTCCTCCTTTTCTCCCTGTTTCCGCGACTAACGCCGTCGTCCGACAGATAACGCATACATCTGTACGCTCTCACTTCTCCATCCCAACCCTAACTACCCTCATATCTTTTATTCTGGAATCAGGGCTTATACCGAACTTTGGGAACCTGAAAGCCTTCAACATCGTAAGGTTTCCATGAACATTCGATTGCACCCTTCAAATCTGCGAAATAGGTCCCATTCTCTTACGCTTGCAATTTTGCCATTTTAGGTACGATACGATCTTCGAAGCTCGTACAGTCTATGGCTGAATAGCTTCGCCAGGCTTGATTGCTGCCTTCGTGCAGTCTTGGTACGCAAGGTGAGGAAGACATCACAAATGGGACAAGGTAATTGATACTATTCCTTAGCCGTATTTATGTCATCGGTGGCCGAAAGAAGGCAGGTGTCACGTTGCCGTAATTTCTCTGTTTTAAACTCGTTCGCCAGGTATTCCCAATCGTCATCGCTTTTCTTGCAGTCTATCAGTGTGGATGGTCGTTCGTGGGATTTATTCATGGAGGACTCATCGTCAAGGATCAATCTCGGTTTGTATTTCTTAAATGACAACACTGAAGCTGAAGCTTTATTTACATACACCTGAAGATTCTACGAGTTCAAATATGGAGCCATAAATTGGTTTCTTACTGCGGCCGTTAACGACCTTCTGATCGCAGCGGGCATGACTTTTCACCTCCTGAGAACCAGAAAGGGATTCACAGGTATGTTTTACATGTTGCAAATGGGAGTTTTGGTAAAGGCATGTTAAAGGCACTACGAGCGTAATTTATGAAATTATTAGGCTTACGATTGAGAACAACGCGCTTACGTCAGTCATTGCTCTCATCGGCTTAATTCTGTCAGTATTTCTTTCCCTAAAGCACGATATCTTATCTAGAATCAGATTCCTCACAGTTCAGAACGGTTGGTAAGGCTGTTCCAGTTGCAAGGCGTTCTGGTTTAACTCCACAAATAGGAACATAGCTGTTGACTTGGTCCTCCCTCCGTTATACGCCAATTCCCTTTTAACACTTCTCCATGCTCGTGAACGATTTAGAGAGACAGCAAGCGGATCAAGGCATACCAGCAGGTCTCGAAATGCTGGAATGGAAATGGAAAATAAATTGCCTCCCTCGCATGGTAGCAGGACAGTAAAGTCTTCCTTCCTTACATTGAACAACTGAACTAAGTGGTCCACTAGACGACGATGCCATCCAAATCGCCGTCTTCACAACAAAACCAGATGCAATATCACCTTGATACCTCACAGCGCTCAGTAGACTTCAGCCAGGCAGTGTACGGTCAGGAGGGTCCCACGCGGGTGTATGCTGAGGTGTGTCGCCAGGCTTCGAAGGAAATCAGCTAACCACCATTTAGGCAAAGCAAGGTGGTTACCCAACGTATCACCAAGAGAAGTCTTACGTCGTCGAATTTCCAGAGTTGAGTTGAGTTGTTTTCGTCGATTCATAGACCTATCGTTATACATTTCCTAGTTGATGCTTAAATGCGTTCCTTGTTATCACAGTCTTGTCACTCTACTGCAGGGCTGTCCTTTGTATAATGGCCCTGATATTCCCTGGTCTGAAAAACCTCTCACAAGGTGGAACGCATGGGACGATTGTTCTTCCGTCTACTCTAGCAACTTCACTGAAATATCAGTCCGACGGTCGTCTGTACCAGCATTCTATTGAGCCCCCAGATAAGGATTTCTTCAAAGACTAAACCAAACAATTTATGGAGTAGTCTCTTTCCTTGTGCGTTTCAAAGTGAGTCATTTTTGCCACCAAACCACCACAACCACAAGCGTTGACTATCCATCTCGCCATTACTGAGCCTGGAATTCGTGGACAGGTACATTCCTAGCCTTTTGGCCATTCCTGTAAACATTACTTTGCTCTTCTTGCTTTTCTGACCCTCCATCTCCACCATGTCCCATGCAGGCTCCAAGAAGCGTTCCATCTCTCCCGAGTCCTACAACCGCTCGTCCTCTTCTAGATACGACGAAAGGAAACGCGATAATCCTTGGTTTCGCGATCCTGGAGCATCTGATAGTCCGAGAGCGAAAGATTATGGCAGTCCAAGAGATAGGGAGCCTGGGAGGAGTCCGAGGTTAAAATACGAATGGGATGACAGAGACAGGAGGAAGGAACGTCCGTCAGCATCGAATTCGAGGCGAGGAAGCGAAAGGAACGAACGTGAACGCGAGCGGGATAGGGATAGAGAAAAGGATAAGCGAACATATTCGTCTCATACAAGTAGCCGCAGGGACAGTCCCAGAGAACGGTCACGGGAGAGAGATAGGGACAGGGACAGAGAGAAGAGAAGGGAACGCGAGAGATCGCCTGATAGGCGGAGAGACAGAGACAGAGCGAGGGATAGCGACAGGGACCGGAATGGAGGAAAGAAAACGGACCGGGAAGAGGGAGAGTGAGTGTTCTTCTCGTTAGACGGTTGTGGTTGGGAGGTTTTTATGTTTCGAGAGAGGAGAGTGGACGATGCTTCAACAATAAGGAAGAAAACTTGCAAAGTGTGCAGGGTATCTAAATTTCAACTTGTGTGATTGTAGCCTTCCGCTTTCTGTTGCTCAGACCATGTCTTGCCACGAACCTGTGAGATCCCTTTCCGTTCTGCATGCGATCCTGACAGTTCTTCTTCTAGGTTATCACCATCTCCACCTGCACCACCACCCTCAAAGAAACGTTCACCGCCGCCACCACCTTCTAAACCGCGCACTCCGCCCCCACCTGTCGCCATCACGCCAGCTATATCTCTGCCGACACCGGAGGAAGACGACGATGACGCGGCAAAGAAAGAGATGACGGCGGAAGAGATATTGGCCGAGCGGCGTAGGAAACGTGAACTGATCATGGCCAAATATTCGCAAAGTATCTCTCAGCCAGGCAGTGGCAGTGAAGGGACATCGAGGAGTGAGAGCCCCGCAGTACCAGGGGATGGGAGAAGGATCGGATTGGAGAGTCCAACAAAGGCTTTGGCATTGGAAGGATCAGGCTTGAGGAGCGAGATTGTTGCAGACGGAAGTGATGGTGGAGGTACGTAACTCTACTTTTTAGAGATTCGGTTCGGTGGTTGGTTGACTATTTTGATTAGACACACCTGCGGTGGGGGAGTTTGATCTGGAAAAGACAGCGGACGAGGAGCTACCCGTAGAAAATGATGGGCGGGAACCCAGTGTCTCGGCTGCTGATTATGATCCTGAGAAAGACCGTCGAGAAGACGATGCCAGGCAAATGAGAAAGGAAGGCGTCGTCGCAAATGGAGTTGTAGGGTTGACGGAAGATGTGGAGATGGAGGATGAGGGTGAAGAGGAAGAGGAGGGTGAGGATGACGAGTTTGATATGTTTGCCGACGAAGTAAAGCCAAAGAAGAAAGTCGGGGGTAAGAGGAAGAATGGAATCGTGCCTGTGCGCTTTTGTTCCTGGCTCTCTCCCTCGAATCGTAATGTTGACAAGTCGGACAGGTCATCGATCGTGCTGCACATGCAACTGGGATTCAAGACGACTTCGATGATTCTGAGGGATATTACCGAGTGTTAATTGGCGAGTTACTGGACGATGGAAGATACCACGTTCACGCCAGCTTAGGCAAAGGAATGTTTTCGGGTGTAGTGCGGGCTCGGGATACACAAAACGGGAATAAGGAGGTGGCGATCAAAGTAATTAGGAGCCAGGAGAGCATGTCAGTCTATTTCTCCTTCTGTTCTAAATTCGACATGAGAACTGATTGACTTTTGGTCGGATAGGTACAAAGCTGGTCAGAAAGAAGCCAATATCTTGAAAAAGTTGATGGATGCTGACCCAGCGGATAAGAAGCATGTCATTCGGTTGGAGAGGAGCTTCGAGCACCGTGGTCACCTCTGTCTCGTCTTCGAGTCACTTTCGTACGTTCTCCCTACTTGTCATGCTGTATGAACTGACAGAGAATACAGGATGAACTTACGAGAAGTTGTCAAGCGGTTTGGAAAAGATGTTGGACTTAATCTCAGGGCAGTCAGAGCTTATGCCCATCAACTATTCTTGGCTTTGAGTCTTCTGAAGAAGTGCAACATCATGCATGCTGACATCAAGCCCGATAATATTCTGGTAAGTTAGATATTTTCCCGAAAGGCAACAGAGTTGACAGCAGGGTAGGTCAATGAGAACAAATCGGCGCTTAAGCTTTGCGACCTTGGTTCTGCATCGGACGTTATCGAAAACGAAATCACTCCATATTTGGTCAGCAGGTTTTACCGTGCTCCAGAGATAAGTTAGTCCATTTCGCTGACAGCCTGATGCTATCTAACCTGGATCGTATAGTTTTAGGGCTACCGTACGATCCTGCAATAGACGTTTGGAGTATTGGATGTACTTTGTATGTCGTTTTCTCCTGTTCGCACATACCATTCTCATTTCTATAGGTACGAGCTGTACAGCGGCAAGATTCTCTTCCCGGGAAGGAATAACAATCATATGCTACGTGCGTGATCCCCCATCTCTACCTCACTTACCTAGGCTGACTTTTTGCCCATAGAGCTACATATGGAGCTCAAAGGTCGATTCAATACAAAGTTGCTGAAGAAGGCGCAGTTCGTTGATCAGCATTTTGACGACCAGATGAATTTCATTGGTGCTGTGCGCGACAAGATCACAGGCTCTGTGCGTCAATTCACTTTCCTTCTCTTCCTCTAGTTTACCTGTAATTTGGTAGGAAAATGTGCAGAAAATGACCTTTACCAAACCAACTCTCGACGTTCGAGGTCGTCTCATGCAATCTTCACAAACAAGGAAGCTCAACCCAACAGATATTCAGATGCTCTCTTCCTTTTGTGATCTCATCGAAAAGACCCTTACCCTAGAAGCGAGCAAGAGGATCACGCCAAAGGTGTGTTGGTTTCTTGCGTCATTCCAATCTGTGACTGACGATCGGGAGTAGGAAGCACTTTCACACCCATTCATTCGTGGTCTCTGAACGAACCATCGATTTATTCTCAGACATTGTACACTATAGATGTTATCTAGTATTGAGATGCACAAGCAAATCCAAACCTAAAGGTTCGAGCAACTGCAACTCGACATCTCAAATGCTGGTAAGATCAACGCACAACTGCCCAGTAATCGTCTGCCACTTCTTTGGTTGTGAAAGATGCAGATTTACATTCCAAGTATGATTTTGAATGTGAGCGATGGTGGGTAGATAAAGGTAATATTGCTCGGATGCAATAAGGTAATCAAAGCGAGAAGCGCGAAATACGAAGGTACAAAAGTATCTCGATGGTGTTAAGACTACGAGGAGGTTGGTGTGAGGTTAGGAGGATACATTTTCTGCAGGATAATGATTAACTCTCATCTTAAAATGGTACGAAGAGAACGTACAAGAACCTCGTCGTTCACCTTCCACATGCCGCCTTCCGACTTCTTCAGCTTGATCGCAGAATCCTTCAAAGTCGCTGCTATAGAGACTTTGGTAACCCCTTTGACATGTTTGAGCGCGTCCTTGATCTGGTCGATGAGAACCTCCTTCGTTTTGTCAGAACCAGAAACGATGGCTACAAAAGTAGGCATGAGCTGAGCGGCAAGAGCGACACTTCCTTTAATCTTGGGAGGTGCGGCGCTCGAATCTGCTGGGAGACTAGTGGAGGGTTCCGGTTTGACTAGCTGTTGAGGTGGAGGAAGCGCAGATGGAGAGATGAAGGTGGATACAAAAGAAAAAGGGTCGATGCCACACTGAGCGTCTACTCTTCTCATGAGATTTGAAAACTTTTGAAAGATGAGAAACCAACCATTAATGAATTCTATCCTAAAAGGGTCGAATAGACCATTTTCTCCGAGAACAGTTTCCAGAAATGGCCCCTTTACCACTGGCTGAAGATTAACCTTGAGCTTTTTTGCTTCTCGTCTCTTCTTCTCCATTGCCTCCCTCTTCTCCTCTCTGCGCCGTTCATTTTCAGCAGAAAACCTCGCCATGTCGTTATCATCGTCAACATTCCAAGGCAGCTCCTCTCCCTCGTACCCAGGTTCATATTCGATCAAATCATCGTCAACCATCCAATCATCATCTGAACCTCCCTCTTCTTCTTCTGCGCCAGATGCGTTCGAGGCCTCTTCCTCCGGTCCGACAAGTTCCTCCCCTTCGCCTTCCGCATCCGAATCATAGTCATCATCGGAATCGTATTCATAGTTGTAGACTGAGGAGTCTTTGAAAAGGGGTCGACGGGGACGGATCGTATCAATGTCCTTTGTCCATGTACCTGCGTACTACTTTAAAATCTGGTCTTCAATACAGGGATCAACAAACCATAGTATCCCGGTTTGCGCCTATCGTGGAATTGAAGGTATTTGAGGGGGAAGAGTTGGCGATCCTTCAGTTGCCGTGCGAAGACGGCATGATCGTCGACCTCTCCGAAAGCGTGCGCTTCTGCCGCCTTTATGTAAACTTCAGAGACTTTATGAGAGTTGGCGATTCGTGTCTTATAGTCGAAGCGTTGACGCGACCTAAGCTCGCGAAGAGAATCTACTCATGGAAACTCGATGTCACCTGTCCTCCCTTCTGCCATTATGAAGAGACCAACCTTCGATAGTAAGATTCGGCTTATCAACCACTTCCATTTCGACATCCCCGTCGCCATCCAGCACCGTCTGTTCCTTGGTTGTATCCTTCAGAGTCCTGAACGATCCCAAGATGACAGAGTCTCTGACGAAGAAGTGCTTAAAGGTCTTATCAAAATCCGACCTCTCTTTCTTCGGCGAGTTCTCCACCTCCTTCTGGACTGTTGGTAACTTTTTTGCTGTTGAAGGCCCGGCTTTCTGAAGGAAGGCAGAGAAGAAATTAGACTGACGTTCCTTCTCCTGATTCAAATGGTGAGGTCAGTCAATAGGCGTCAAGGATAGACCAACAGCTTCAGCCTTTGCAACCTTTTCCTCCTTGATCTTCTTCTTCTCCTGAGCCTTCATCTTCTTTTCTTCTTTCTCTTTCTTGTCTGCCTCCCTTTTCGCCCTTTCTTCCCGCTGTTGTCCACCACCCACCCATACTTCAGTCAGTCTTTTAGAAGAACGGAAAGTAACGGCCCACATCAATCTCTTCTTCCTCCTTTTTCTTCTTTCCATTCTTAGCGGGAGCTCCATCAGCTGCCGTCTCAGTTGACATCTTCTTCTTCCTTTTCGGTGTTTCTTCTCGCTCGCTCCCACTCCCCTCCTCCTTCGGCAGTACTGTCTTCTTCTTCTCTTTCTCCACCAGTCCCAACAATGCCCGCTGCTCTTCTCGTTCCAACTCTCCGAATCTTTGAACTAGCGACTCCTTCCACTGCCACCTCTGTGAGCTTGATTTTCATTGAGGGTTCCATTCAAGGACATACCTCATTGCGTTGTGCTCGACGTTCAGTCAACTTGTCTTGAGCATCCTTCGGCACGATACACCTTTCGTTCTCCTTGCAATACTTCGAGCGAGTCCGCCATCTCCAGATCTTGAGTTTCTATTCTACTTTCTCAGACGGTACCCCTCCGTGACCAGAGAGAAGAGAGAGCATACCTCTGGAATGTCCTTATTCATCTGTTCAAGCTCCTTCTTCACCGCCTCGGTGTCTGAAGAGTTCAAGTCCTCCATTTCCAAGCCGTAATTTACACGTTTGAAGTATTCTTCTATTGTGGTTTTGAGAAGAGCTGTGGTGAATACTTTTGCTATGACAACGCATCCCACATTAGTTAGAACGAGAAGGGGTAAGAGGAATGTGCACATTTCGGACCCTCGTCATCTTGCATCCCTTTCAAAAGCGTTTTATGCAGCGTCTTCACCAGCTTTCCGAGGGTCAAATCACTACATAATATCGGTCAACCATGCAGAGTGCCCCCGTATAGGTGAGGAAGAAGAGCACTCACGACTCTTCTACATATCTCGCTAGGAGCGGAAGATATTCCTCCGGAAATTCTTTCACCGATTTTCTCCCCTCCAGCCATTCACACCACCTCATTTTGTCTATTTGGTCGAATCATCATTCTCCCTTCTCTGTGCTAAAATGAGGGAAACACACCAGTTAATCCTTCCTTCACCTCCGCCAAATCCAGTGCCTTCTGTGGGTTCTTGAATGTCAAACCGCGAGTTTTCAAGTTGAAATCCACGTCGTGACTCTTCGCATGGTCTTGCTCTACATTTCCCAGAGGAGCATTCCATCAGGACGCGTCCTTTCTGCTAATAACTGGAGCGTACCGAGCTTGATTTTTTTGTTCTTTGGCGTCTTCGGTGTTTCTACAACGCCGCTTCAACTCAACCTCCACTCTCAAACACGCATCGATATAGTAGAACACACCTTGCCCAATGCGTTCACTGCTGTTACTAGATCCCAAACACTCAATCTCGTCGTCGGTCGTGTCCGCCTTCCGTTTCTTCGCGTCCGACGTCGAAGGGGTCATTTCTGTCGCGCTTTCTTTCGAGCTTGGAGATGCTTGAGACTGTTGAGAGGATGGAAGGGAAGAGAAGTAGCCTGAATCGGACGACATTGACTTATTAACACGACGCGACTGTGTTGTCCAGAAGAATCTTAGCCCCTCAGTGGGCTTACATATGGTCCGGACATGCAAGGAATCCCATGCTTGCCACTTCCACCCAAGTACCAAAGTGATGAATCTGTTGCGCCCTCCCTGCCGACTGCTTCTACGTCCCCCTTACGCTTTCCGCTCGCGTCCACTCTCCTTTAACACTCAGCCTGAACCGCCAATACCTCCTCCCCCAGAGTCGCTTTCAGAAAGTCGACGACTGGACAAGCAGGACTTCGATGACAATATACCAACTGAAGATGTCACGGTAGAACGACCCCCTGAGGAACCTGAGGTTCTAAAGGTTGGAGAAGAAGAACCCCTTAATAAACTCACCATTCCAGTCAAGCTGCCACAACCACTACCAGAAGAAGGTGTGAGAGTGCCTTTTGACACTTGGAAGTGAGTCCACGCTTGCTCTTTTGAATCACACGCCTTTCATTTTTTATGATACGTTTTGATGACTATTTTGTCTTAAACATTGCATCTTTCCGCCTTCTAGGTTGTCTTGATAATTTGGTGTTGCTCAACCTTCAATCAACTTCGAGTTGACTAAATGCCATGGAAAATACCTCCATTCAAAATACTGAAAGCTTTTCTTTGGATCAGGTTTATGCAGAAACTTCGTGACAGTGGATGGAACGAGGAGTCAAGCGAGCAAGTAATGCGTCTGGCACGAAACCACATTCTCGAGGGGGAACAACGTTCTCGTTCACAAGGAGTCGGGAAGTGGGAGCTAGAGAACGTGCGTCGTCCTCATCGAGGGCTATCCTGATTTTGACGAGCCGACCATTGTTCTACTCGTCGTCCGTAGGAAGCGTACCTCTTCGCAGCTGCCCTGTCTGAGCTACGAACCGAGATCCAAGTCAAGAGTCGAAATGATACCCAGAACCTTAGAACGCAAGCTGCACTATTACATCGAGAGTCGGACGGGTTGAGGGAGAAGATGAGAGAAGACTTCGGTGCGCTGAAGACGGAGATCGACTATGAGATGGGGAATAGAAAGGAGGAGAGTAATCAGATTGGGAAGGAGCTCGACCTCAAAATCGCGGTGTGTCCTCTCTCAAATTCGTCCCGTTATTGTATTTGCGCGCTCTGACTACACATTGGACTCAGGATTTCACCAACAAGCACAACGTCAGTGTGGGTGATCTGAAGACGGAGATCGAGGCCACGAAGTGGATTGTGATTCGTCGAAGCATCAGCATCATTGCTACTTTCGTAGTAATTGTCTTTGGGGGGATAACAATATCTGGATCGAAGCAGAAGAAGCCAGACGAGAAGTTGCCTACACTGGAGGAACTTGGAGTGCGCAAGATGGTGGATATGGAGGAGAGCGAGTTAAGTCCCTTAGTGTTGAGCGAGAGGCGGATTGGAGAGGATGAAGAGGGACGGTAGTATTGGCTTTTCCTAGGTGTATGGTAGGTTGTATATCTGTGAGCTCGTCATTTTAGAATTTGTTTCATGTTTTTGTTTACACGCAGTCCCTTCGATTGCTTAGAGTTGACTATGGAATATTGGATGTGGATACAATTTTTCGTCTATCTGTGAGCACATCTTCTTGGACTGTGTTTGGTATTTTTGCCTACAGCTGTCCTCCTCGATTGCCTAGAGTCGAGTGTTGGATATCGCATGTGGATACCTTTTCTTGTCTTTTGTGGGCAAGTCTCGTTCTAGAGCTGGTTCCCTGCCAATCCTGCCAATGGCACCATTCGGGTTTTGCTCAAAGTATGTATTATGGCATGTCGTCATGCGGTGCATGCAAATACTGAAAAGGCTGAAAGGTTTCTCTATTGTCAAACTGCATGTGATTGGCTGAGGCGATTTTGATAAACCTTTCTAATACACACAGACTGTTGATAATAATTACAGATATTCATGACCTTCTTTCGAGTTGTTTCACTCCTTTTCAACCAGATTTATTCCTTGCAAGGGATAAATGAACGCTTGAGCTTCCGCTGAATTAATACTGGCATGATGCTGTCGGAGACAATTCAGGTACATATCCCGTTGGAGAGAATGTCACGAATCCGCTGGAAGCCTGGCTCGAACTGTCTGGGCGTCCTGCTAGACTCAAGCTCAAAAGCACCAAGAACGAATGGATGCGGGTTATCAACTTGAGAAAGCCAGAGACCGATAGCTGCATAATGGCTGAATCTGGCTGGACGGAAACATGGTTAGGGGGAATTGTAGCCTAACACAAACCCATGTGGCTTTTTCTCCACCTCTTTTGTCCCCTCACGCACACCGGCCCTTTGTCCACCGACTCTTTAGAGCCGCGCAGTTGTTGTGCCCCTTTCCTCCCTTTGGAGGGTCTGGAAGGCACTTTTGGGAAAAAAATGTTCGCGTTTCCCTTGACAGTTCAGCATGCTGCCGATACTCCGACGGCCATTCTGAACGAGATGATGATCCCCTTTGGCTCAAGGGTAAGAGTTGTAATCCATTCAAGATAAGTTTGACAGTTTTCATAGACTGGAATCTTTCTGCCTTGTCTATTAGGAGCGTTCATATCGTCCATCTGTGAGTTGGCATTTCCATTTTGCTTCAAGCTTCAAGGTGGAATGTCTGATTCGGGACAGGCATGGGGATCATCCTTTGTCTGGGTCACCATTGCTTCCAATTTTTGACAGAGAAAGAAGGCCTTCGATGGTTCGTTGTTCCATGCGTCATCCATTGTAGCTTTGCTCATTGGTGTACTCTCTCCTTCAAAGGTTAGTTGTGTTGGTTGTGATCGCCCAAGCGGTGGAAACTGGCATCGATATCAGCCATCAATGCCTTCTTTTGGCTGTGAACTGGGGAGGTAAGACGTTCGCAAGCTACTGTTGCTGATGCTAATGAGAGGGTAGATCCCGACTACCTCAAGAAGGTCACTGCTGGGACCTTTATTTCCCCAATCATTGCGACATCCCTGCAGGTACGTCAGGTTCAAATGCTGCCTTCGTCAGTGCTCTGAGGGATTCACAGTGTCAAGCGCAACTCTTTCTCCTCTGGAGATCTTGGCAGTTTAGTCGCTTCGTGAAGCTCAATCGCTTCTTCTTCGTCTATTTGCTCATTGGCCTCGGAGCGATCATGATAGTAGTTAGCGCGTTAGCAGGTATAATCGCGAGCGTCGGATTCAACGTGAGTGTCCTCCTCAATCGTTGTGGGCGTAAACTCATCATCTCCTTTGATTTAGCTCGACGGCTTCGGTTTCGCTGGTCAGCTGGGCAACTTCTGGCAGTACAGTTCTCTAGTGATCGATTTAGGCCTCTGCGTCTTTCTCCTAGCCGAAATTTACTTCACACGCCGGGACATTGTCGAGTTCAAGAAGTCGTCTGCAGTCCTTCAGATCCTCAACCGCCTCTGCTTCCTCCTTATCGCTTCCGGAATCGTTACTCTGGCAATTCAGAGCTGGACATCGGCGCTATGGGCCTATGAGCGCGCCACGGACTCTCAATTCGAGCGTTGGAGCGCACTACCACTGTCTTTTCTCTCCAAAGCGTACACGCTATCGTTCCTCGTCATCCTCGCCAACTGCTCCTCGTCCACTTCCACCTCATCCTGCCCGCAGGCAACGAGTCAGGTATCCGGCCCTAAGTCCAACGTGTCCACATCCCTCGCTTCCAACACTACGAATGGATTCAGGCCATGGGATTCCACTTCATCCGCCTCCCAGCTCATGTCCACTACTTCCAATCGGTCCCGATCTCGTGCGCACTCCAGCACCAAGTCTGTCTCCCTATCAATGAACGGTGCGGAGAAGAAACGTGAGCCGTCGAGTTCGAACTTCGGATTAGGTGGAGGGATATCGTTGCATATCGACACAACTGGTATCATCCCATCTTTGACCCGAAACGGTTCAGTGTCTTCCTCCACAAAACATAGTCCCCCATCTCCTCAACACGATCCCGCAGAACCTCGACCGTCTCTTTCAGAGTCGGACCGATTAGAAGCTATCGCGGAGTTGAGCGAGATCGAGACCTCAGGAGGGAGGACGGATCGCTCGGCAGGCACTTTGAAGGGAAACGTTCCGAGTAGAACATCAGAGCCGGGCTCCATCAGTGCCCCGCCACCAATTAGGAGGAGGGAAGGAGATGGAAGCGTAGCGACTCCTCTGTCATTTCGAAATGGCCCAAGGAGGACAAACCCCTCTTGATGGTGGGTTCGTGCGATGACCGTTAGCTTATGCCAATTCGTAACTTAAGAACCTGTCCTTCCATTCTGTTCCCTGTGTTCTGAGTGACTTCGTGTAGCGAATGTACTGCGTCTGTGCCGAAATGCCTACTCACATATGCGACGTGGAATTGGATAGGATTTCAGCATCTATGCATCATACTCGTTTCCCAGCTATTGTTACAACGACTGATAAAAATACAAGAAAACGAAGGGATGCTCTATCATTCCAGGACCTGATCGTTCCTCCGATCGGTCGCTCTCGTCCTCGTTTCCTCGCTCGTAATTCGTGGGTCGTCAACGGCACCACATACGTTGAGTA